>JABSTQ010010648.1:0-166070 GCA_013358835.2 Ixodes persulcatus | reverse complement strand
GTACACTCAGGAGAAACATCGACACACGGGAGTGTCCACGTAACCGCTTCTTCCCGTACGCCCTTCTTGCACCAGTTCAAACCATTCTCGACGCATTGAGGTCAGGATGGTCGAGATTCCACAATCAGAATACTCCAGTTTAGAAATAACTGTCTCTACCTGGCTAAAAACTGGTTTTGAGGATGAAAAAACGCGCGCCTTTGGAAGGAGATGAAAGAAACGCTTTTGAACGAGCTTGGAAACAGAAGTTAACTCACAATAGGCACGCACTAAACTTTGGGGAAGCCCAATCTAGGACACTGCAGCTCAATAAAGCCAGCAGGATCTATCTATAGCCGTGGTCTTAGACTCATTTGAGTGTGGGGGCCAGATATCCAACACCTGAGATGACGAGGGCCAACGTAAGACGCCGGTGGGGGGGGGGGGGGGGGGGGGGGGGGGGGGGGGGTAGACCTCGTGCTTTATGCTTTTTGTAAACTCAAGGCCTTGCCAGTGATATCTTTAGATTTGATTTGCTTATAAGACTATTTTGGGCCTTGACCTGATGTGATAAGTATAAAAATGATACCGCTCCGCCAACGTGCTGTTAATAGAAAAGTATACACGGTCGTTCCCGCGTTGCTAAATTCACCCAGGAATTGACCAAGCTCAACATGTCTCTAAAAACAATCAGTTAATATGACAGTTGCTGTTTTCCTGACGATTTTTACTACAACTGTCGAACTAATATATATTTTTGAAGGCGAGAATCCCGAACTCGTAGCTTTATCTTTGCCACTTGCTCCTGCTGATCGAGAGTTCGCGCAGCCGAAATGCATCCTTCAGCGAATAGCTTGTGCTTGCAGCCTAGAAGCGGAATTATTGTACATTACAAAAAGCTAGGAAGCAAAATATAAAGGGAAACAAAGGGCAAATGAAAACAAATAGGTATAAACTATGTGAATACGTTACAAGAGCATGGCTCTTTTCGAGCGAAAATGAATCGGTGAGATGAGATCAAGATGGCGCATGCCATTTCTAGCGCCCGAGACATTGGGACCGGGACTCGTAGCCGGTTGCCTGCGGGCCGCGTCCCAGCGAGTCGCGGGCCGCGTGTTTGAGACCCCTGATCTATAGCCTCCTAAACCGGTGATTTCCGAAAATGATTCACTGACCGTGCGAGCGAGAGTAGTTTTTTCGGACAAAAGGTGGGGTTTGAGTATAAAATCCGGATGACGTCACCAGCACTTTGCTAGCAAGCGTAACGCCATTCAAAAACGACAAAAAAAAAGAAAGAACACGAGTTTGAGGACACGCAGAGGTGGGAGTACTTGCGGCTATCCATGTGTTTTTTTGTTGGCAGTTGGAAACTGCGTTTTACTCGTGCCTTGTGTCCTGTTCTGTGTTCGGTCGCATGGCTCCAAGTTTGCAATCGGTTCAGCTTTTCCCTGGAGCCTGACGATCCCTAGTTCCGTAAATTGTTCCGGCGACATTTTTTTTTTTTGTTTTTTTTTTTTTTTGTTTTTCAAGGTTGCAAAATATGTATGAGATACTGAGTACAAGGTAGTGAGAAATATGTAATCCACCTTTTTCCAAATATGTGCTGCCACCTAGACGCGCGACTGGTTCGAGGCTGTTGGACACCCAAAACGTTAGCTACAACCCATTTGCCCATTGAGCCCAAGAAGGAAGTGGAAGCTCCTCCCACCCCTTTCCAGTTCAGCGGAGCGAACGGTGGAGAGGACGTCGCCTCCTCTCAAGCGTTCGCCCTACTAAAGTGGAAAGAGGTGGGAGGAGCTTCCACTTCGTCCTTGACCTGTGTTTACAAATAAACCGGAGCGCCCGGAGCGCCCCTAGCGGACGCCACCGGCGCCGCGCATGCGCAATGGGGGTGTGGGCAAGAAGTTCGCCGTCGCCCATAAACAAACCATTGAAATGCGATGTTGTCGGCGTCTGTGTGAGTCCCCCTGCCCTTTTTCGCGTTCGAATTGTTGGTTCTACGTCTTCCTGGCGATGTCTGACTATCTTGAGCGGCGTCAGCGAAATTACCGAGGCTCGTTACACCGCAAAACTTCGCGTGAATAATGTGACATGTGGCGATTCATTCCGCGTGGACGCCGCAGATTGTACGCTAAAGCCTGATTCGCATGATGAGATTTCGCTCGGAATTTTCAGTCGCGACGCCGCTCGGGCTGCAAAAGCGTGAACCGTAGCTGAGATGGTCGACGACGATACTGAAAATCGCAAGCAGAATCGGACCAACTGAATTAGGCATAACAAGTCGGTGTTGGTCACTGGTAACAATGACCAACATCTCCTTGTATCTACTGTTTACATCGAGCCTGCTTACCAACCTTCAAATTCAAGTCTTTTGAGGCCTGCACTCACTTCTTATCGCAAGTACCGGTCCAACATTTGGTCTACGGACCGGCGTCGTCCAAGAGAGCAGACGACAAGCAGAAACGTTTGAAAGAGCAGACGACAATTCGAACAATCAGGCGGCCGTTTGAACTTGAAGACGCACTGAACGTAGTCCGCAGGTGGTCCGCACAACTTAGCGGTTTTCCGGCGTTCATGTTGGAACAAAACAAATAAATCTGATGACCACAAGTATCCGTGAATTTAACCCAAAGTGCTTCCCGCCCAAGCAATCGTTGTCCGACGGCGTCTGCTTTTCCCTTTTCACGGCACATATCCAGATTCTCGGACGAACCGAGCACGTGAAAACTGACCTTCAAACCTTTCTCGGCACTTTTGGTACGGCCCCAGTCGCGGCGTTTTGACGAGAAGGCAGGTTTTTGTCTGGTTCCTTTCAAAACAACGCAGGAATACACGTCTGGCATGGGGACTTCTGCCCACAGCCCCAGACCGGAAGTGCGACCGACGCGCCACCACCGCGCCGTGACGTCACAGAGATGAGTTCGTATAGATACGGCTTCCCCAAACTTCGCCTTTGTCGCCGTCGTGGGTTATCTTCTGCCCCGAAGTTGATGCAAAGAAACCATCTTCCCTCTCAGCTCGGCCACAAGGAAAAGAGAGAGGATATCAAATGCATTTACTCTCGAACCGATGCTGCTGCAAAAGGTCCGAGTAGCAAATACTTTCGACTAAATGTATTCGCAAGATACAAAAATACTACCAAAAGAATTTACAGCCTAGGGAACAAATACGTAGTAAGCACAGATTGACACGACTCGTCAGCGTTTGGCTGGGGCTGGCGCTCTAATCCTCAACTCAAATGCGAATTGTGAAATCACGTCGTCGTGACATTTTTCGGCACCGGTGCGATGACTCCTAGCTTCCACCGTGCTTTTTATGCACACCATAGAACCTGTCATTCCCCAGTGACGATAAGTTCCGTCTGGGCACTCATTGGCCACGAACGCGAATCCGAATATTCGTCGACGGATTTATTGTTGACGAGCGCATACGTCCGAGTGACGCAGTTCTCGTGTCCAATCCATGAGCTGGGCTCGACTGACGTCAGGTTGGCACCGCTGACGCGCTTTGGGAACCGCGGATGTATCATAGTGAAAAGGCGGAGAGCTTTCGAAGGAAAGAAGTTACAAAATAGTCCGCTATATTTTCAAATGTTCGCACCGAAAAGCTGGCTTTTGGCCAACTAAATAATATGCGATTTGTAAAGTCCCAATTTAAAATCATTTATCCCAGCCCAAAATTCGTTTCATGGCTTAACAGTATGGCCACGAAGACCAATGATTAACCCCAAGCATTAAATCTCTTTACATCCTTTCAGGTTTCAAAAGGGTGTTCTGACGACTCGTATCTATCGCTACAACCTTCCAGCAAATACACCCTTTATAATTTAAGGCCACGGTCCCACTGAATGTGGCAGTTTAGGTACTTTTTGGCAGGTCATTACTCATCTCCTTTTAAATACTGTTTTGTGGGATTGATGTCATTCGAAAGGCAATGCAATCCTCTTTCATTTGATATTATGTATGTATTGGTTTATACTGTTCATGCGCATTTGTAGCGTTGCGAATATGATGGCGCGGACCCTCAATTGCTCCGCTGGTTCATGTTTTATGAACGATTCATTAAAGATAACACGGTTCCAATAGAGCAGTTTTGTTAAGATGATGTCGGAGCAGAATGTAACGGTATACTTTTTTGGTATTTGCACTACTTTGTTTTTTTCAGCTCTCCAAATATTGCCCTAAAATTGACATATTTCAGCAAAAATATGTTTTTAATGACAAGCGCTAGGGCAATGAAATTAGCTACAGATGTAGTGCTTATAATTGGTAATATGCAGAAAAACATTTAATGTTGTGTAAAATTTTTTTGTTTAGATATTCTATATCAAACGTAGCACTTTGTTGTGCTTCGAGTCATGGTAATTCAAATGCCGCTGAGTAAATAATTAAACTATGGTAAAATCTTTTAGAACATTTAGAACTACAATAGTTGCCCTAGAGGTGGACGGTGGCTTTTTTATTTTCAAAGTCATAACGCTCCAGGAGCCCTTCAAACTTACCTGTTTTTGACGCACATCTTTTTTGGACATCAAACAGATTTATTGGCATCTAATAACATTTATTTTATGGAATAGATATACATTGCGATGTATTAGATTTTCCCAATGATCTTGCTTTGGTTTCTTGATAGTTGTAGAGCTTAGCTAATTTTAAGAACAATTAAAAACTGTTTGGGTGTTTTGTTGCGCTACCTGGCGGATGGCAGACAAAACTGCTGATTTCTAAGTTCAAAAAATTTTCGAGGGCGGCGTTGGCGTCTGTATCATCATCAATCTCCGTGTCGTTTTACCTTCACATTTAGAAAATATATGTGAAGTTTACTATCGATAAATGAACGGTTTAAGTACTGGGTCAGGTTAATAAATCTAAGACAAATAATTACACAAGCGTAGCGTGATATAAAGTGTTCATTATTCGATATAATTGAAATCAATAAACGATAAAGACGAAGAGGGAAAGAATACACCCGAGTTCACTTCATGCCTAGAGTCACTAAATGAGCTGCGCTTAAAGTATCGGCTCTCCGTTCCCCAAAATTGTTTTGGGCGCCGCCATTTTGGGTCTTGTGCAGAGCAAACGCAACTGCCGATCGTCATGATCCAAAAGTGCGACTTCCTCTGCATTAGATGCGGTGCTAGGAAGCTGATACAATATTGCTATGCTCTGTCGCGGGTTGTTTAAACATTCGTGGAGGACGCGGCGTTTCCTGTGATTTTAGATAAAGCTTCAGATAACTGGCAACCATGATTTTAAGCCACAATATGGCCAAGTGTCGTTACTCTGAAGCGTGGCTAATTTACTGGCACTAGCGGGAACAACGAGGAAGAGGCAGGTGTCAAAAGGTAGTGGCTTGTGGAATCCACGGGGCTCACGTCATGGCCCCTCCAGGTATTACAAGCTTCTTGAACAAGGGCATGAATAGTGTCATTAAATAAGCTATGCTTCAGAGTAGCGACACTTGGCCATATTGTGGCTTAAAATCATGGTTGCCAGTTATTTGAAGCTGTATCTGAAATCACAAGAAACGCTTTTCCGTCCTCCACTTTAAACAGTTTGCGACAAAGCAAAGCAATATTACATGAGCTTCCTAACACCGAATCTAATGCTGAGGAAGTCGCAATTTTGAATCATGACGATCGGCAGTTGTGCCTGCTCTGCAAAAGCACCAAAATGGCGGCGCCCACAACACTGTCGGGGAAGAGAGTGCCGACACTCTAAGCGCAGCTCATTTATTGGCCCTACTTCCCGCAAACCTCCTTTCCCCTGACTGAAACTGAAACTAAATATGAATAATACACCATTATTATAGCTTATTTAGTTTTAACCACCTACACATAATGAGAGGAGGAAGCGGTCGGGTAGGAGAAACGCGGGTTTTATGTGCGACTGTTCTATACTTCGTTTCTCTTTATCTGCGAGCGAAGCCAAAGCTAGAAGCGCGAGACCAGCGCTTTTTGCATTTCTCCCCAGCTCGCGCGCTCGAGCAAAGCCTGAACGCACGGAGCTTCCGTGCTCGCGCTTCCAGTTTTGCCTTCGCTCGCACATAAGGTGAAACGAAGTATAATCAACGTTAGTTCTATACTTCGTCTCACCTTAGCATGGACTAACCGCGAAGGCTGTGCTAGCGCGAGCGGCCAGCCTTGACTGCCTTGACTAGAGCACTTGCTACACGAGCGCTCGTGCAGCCGCCGCGACTTCATTCAAAGCGACTAGCTCGCGCTTTTAGCACGCGCGGCTAACAATAGTCCATACTAAGGTGAGACGAAGTATAACCGTCTCAAAAGAGAGAACGTGCGAGCTTGCGCTGGTTAAAAAAAAAGACGGTCCAAAGAAAAGAGGCGGCACGCTGTGTTCTTTTTGATTGTGCGTCTAATGGACCTCTTGGCGAATATGTGCTGCCACCTAGACACGCGAATCGGTTCGAGACTAGGTGACTGGAAAACAACGCGCGCCCAAGGCCTCTCCCACCCATTCCACACCCAAAACGTCAGCTACATCCTGTTCACCCATTGAGGCGATGTGACCGAGATACGGCTCCCCCAAGCTCACCTTTGTCCCTATCGTGCGTAATCTTCCGCCCCGAGGTCGACACAACGAAACCGCTCAAATGCGAGAAATGCAAGATGGCGGATTGTTTGGAACTAGATACTCTCGAACCCAGGCGCATGAAATACTCCGCGCATGCGCACCGCGTATTTCTACAAAAGGTCCATTGCAAATTGTTGTGTGTATGTTTATACAGTCGGAAGTTAGTCTGTCTTAGTGGGCGTGTGTCTCAGGTGTAGATGAGCAATTTAGCCAGTGCGGTACAACCGCAAACCTGGGGTCTTTAACGTGCACCACGCAGTAGTGATACACGACCGCACGCCGGTATGATGCTCTTCCACATCGAAACGGGCAGGGGCGGGGTGGGTTCTGCAATCTGCAATCTGCAGCGCGAGCTTTCGCTCCACGTGCTCCAAGCTGGTGTGCGCTATACTCTGTTTCACCTTGTGTTGTACCGCAGGGAAGGCTACAAGCGCGAGCTCCTTGCTCTAGGGCACATCTCGGTGGCACAAGCTCTCGTGCACCAAGGGCAGCAGCCAACGCTATGAGCTCGCGCTTCTAGCCTTCGCTGCGGTACAACATAAGGTGAAACGGAGTATAGACATGCATTCGGCCACCGATCGCCCCCCCCCTCCCCCCCCCCCCCCCCCCCTTATATAAGTATTTGAAGATCGACGATGGACGTCGATCGTCTCGAGGTAATGTAACGTAATAACATTATATAAATAATAAACATATTGAAGGATTGAAGGACTCAATTTTTCAATTCTTGGATTGTAATATGGCGGTAGCCTATTGTACTTACTGTTGATGAAGAGCAATATGAGGTGACGAGGTAATGATTAAATTATGAGGCTCTATAAGGACTACGATATTAGTGGGTGTCGAACCACAACGTACAGTGCCAGACTTGTTTCAAGTATCGTGTACCCAAAGACCTTTCTTCACCCGCAAAAGAATATGGTAGAATTAATGAGGATGCTGCTTTACAACTGTACGTGGAACAGGAAAACTGCAATGTGCAGAAGTGCGGCTTATTCGTTAATATGAAGGACGGATTTCTAGTAGCATTCCCTGATTGACTACTTGGAACAAATGGCCTCATTGACGTAAAGTGTCCCCGTTCCAAAAGATTTTTGAAGCCTACTGAAACCGCAAAGGAGTATGAGGCGAAAAATAAGAAAAAGGAGCGGCGTGAAAGGTCCAAATCACCACCATAGCCTCTACTACCAAATACAAGGGCAGTTACACAATACACAAAGAGAGTTTTGTGATTTCGTTATATTTACACCCAAGGGCATTGATATCCAACGTCTTCAGAGGGATGGCACCTTCTTGTCAACCAACATAGAGCCTTTTCTACTCAAGTTTTACATGGAAGGCCCGTCTTCCGCTGAAATTCCTCACGTAGACGAGTTGTCCGACCGAATAATCTGCCATTACTCCCGATCTGGGAATCTCTCGATCTTCATTCATGGCCATAGTATCATATGAGATCGAGGGGTGTGGCTCTTCGTCCGCCGACCATTGCTTCGGCGGGTGTTTTTACCGTGTAAGATGAGACCGTCGCGTGCTGCTGGAACAAGAACCTGGCGATTCTTCACTGAACTGCTTCTTCCGTAAGCTTCAAGAGGGCTTTTTTCGTTTCGCACACCATCTGTTCTGCTTGCCCGTTAGTTGCAGGATGGTATGGTGCACTAATGTGATGCCTGATGCCGTTTTTTTTTTGGTGGGGGGGGGGGGGGGGGCCCACTTGTTTATTTTATTTGAAGCAAGATTTGGCGCGTTATCAGAGAAAAGTATTTTCGGTAGGGCAAAAGTAGGGAAAAGAGAGCGTAGAACGTCAATGACGCGTTTGTACGTCGTGGCAGGCATCGTGTAAACTTCCAACCACTTAGAGTACGCATCGACCATGACTACGCAGATGCGGATACGTTTCGCCACCCACAGACTGAATAGGGGATCGTTTTCAGCTACAGTTCATGATGGCGCTGGACTCGAGGAAGCCTTCGACTCTTTCCACAAAGCTAGCCCAGGTGCCAGCACTTTTGTCGAAAGTGGTAAGTGTTCGAAACGTCGACAACGTCGGTAGCCACGTGCTGTGCTTGACACTGGACGCTTACCATTCGCTGAGAAGAAACTTGCTTGTTCGTCTGCCACGAGTCGTCCGATATCAGGTCATCACCGCTACTCCATCCCCCACAAAACAGGTCGTCATTGTCCGCATGTCCATAGTTAGCAATCACGTGAACTTATAAATTCCCATACGCTCATAACTTGCCGTCGCTAAACGCCGTTCATTCATAGCGTCTTCATTGCAAATAAACGTCTTCCTATTTATTCTGATGGTTTTCATCATACTCCTCCTAGCTGTACTTACAACATTATATCGGTACTTCCGAAAATATTGCAACAGCGTTTGTCTTCTGGGAACTATAATGTAACAACCTTTACAAAATCTTCCGGATCCCATGAAACACAATATTTCGTTATGTCACTTTTCGGTCGTCATTATAATGGTGAGGTAAGTACCGTAAATTGCGAAGCAGTTTACTTGACGTCCGCTTCCCTGGTGTCTTGGAATATTGAGTCTACTGAGCGTGCATTCCTGCAGAAGAAGTTTTCATTGAAAGAATATTGACACGTCAATCAACAATTGATTCCTTCTTGGTAAGATTTATTGCGAAAGGCCGTGACAACCACCGAACCGCATCTCCCTATATCAGAGAACAATTTATACAAAGCCTGACATTCTCGCATACATGCGTTTGCTGGGCCACGCTATAGACCTTTCCAAAAACGAGCTAGTGGCCGGTGCCATTTTGAGCGTTCGTGCGTATGGCGCGTGCTTGGCTCGCTTTCCGAAGCGACGAACACGCACGTGCTGGGCTGTGAAGATCGCACGCTGGACTGTGATTTTGTAAACATTAGAAAGGTCTATAGACCATATGCAAAAAGAAGCGCCATCTAGTGTATTCATGATCAATGATCAGATTTCCTCCATATTGGGGGGTTCCCGTACCGACGGTTTCGCCCGGAAAACAATAGTCCCGGCAAAGTGTAAGTCGTAGAACTAAAATATGATCACCTGCTGCAAGTCCAGTACGAAACATTCACAGGACGTCTTCGAGAAATACCGTTCATTGACCTGGGGGGCTATGTTGCGCTTTTTGGACTCCCAGGAGACTAGGGAGAGGGAAGTGACGTCAACAACGCAGCAAATGCAGATTGGATGTTGATTTTGTTTTCTTCTGTCAACATCCAATCTGCGTTTCTCTAGTCGTTGACGTCACTTCCCTCTTCCAAGTCTCCTGGGAGTCCAAAAAGCGCAACATAGCACCCCTGGATGGCCCAGTTCACTGCTTGAGTGACGAGTCTTGCGACCTCGTTGCTGACAATTCCTTTTCCTGAATTTTGCGGCAGTCTTTCTTTTCTTCTTTGATCCGAAACTAACCAGCGACCCATTGAGTGTACAAATAAACTGCCCTAATATCATGAAAACCGAGTTAAATGCAGATGCGCCTCGTCCACAACTGGAAGATGTGATAAACCCCCCAATATGGCGGCTCCTAATGGCATGATGATGATAGCTGGCAAGGATTTCGCATATGGCCTATTGAGCCAGCTGAGCACAGCTGGCAGCGGCGCGAGCAAGGCCACGAGGGGAACGTGATGGTGCTCGAGCCATCCCACCGTGAAACAATGTTTCGGCCACCCCACGGGTGCGTGTCGCCATCTATTGGTTGAACTAACGCCTTGTTCAAGATGGCTGCCGTGGGACCGCAGCCTTAAGGTGCTGCAACACTGAAGAACAGCTTTAATTTCCTGAAACGATGTAAAAATGGCGCAGTGCGGCAGGGGAAGCGTCATCGTACCCACTTGAGATAAATATCACCTGTACCAATCCGTTTTACTAGCCGATATATGCTCCAGGAACCTCGCGAAGACACGTATACATTGTCGAGAAGAAAGCACCGTATTTAACTGCCATCAAAATACTGACGAGGTGGTCCCCGACAAAATGGTTACCAACGTCGCTCCACGACGATGGCTACTTTCCGACGTTTTGTCACTTTGGGTTTGAGCGTATAGCAGAAGCTACAAGGGCGAGCTTTGTGCATTGAACAGTCTTGCTCAGTCGGGTGCTCGTGCACTGGAATCCATGACAGTGAAAAAGTAGTTCGGGGAAGCATGCTGGCGCTTGTGGGTTTTAGACAGAACACCTCGGTGGGCTTAGCGCGATGCGCTCCGCTTTACTAACTCAGATACGTACAAACATCTCCTGTTCGAATTCGCGAGACCCGGCACCTCCGCGAAGAGGTGCCGTGTCTCGCGCCCGTGCTGCGTGAGCGCGCGCCTGCGCGCTCTCACGCTAGACTTCAAGGGGCAATGCAACGATTTTCGTACTTTGCGCAAATACCGCTCAGGACGAACCCCTGACGTCAATGAACTATGCAACACGCGATCGTTTTTCACCACGCGCAGTATCAGTCGCAGAAAAAATTAAAGAAAACGAGCAGCGTTCACCTCCTCAACTCGCAGCCAGAACAAGCGGCCACCTGATCTGGAGCCGATTATATGCCGCCAATGTTAATCGTAGCCACGCGCTGGGGTTGGCAAGCCACAGGACACGCGCTTAGTTCCAGACATTGTATGCCTCGGCTATTGTCGTCATCGCAGTGATTGGACACGGGCCACTACCCGAATGCTTCTCGAGCTATCAATTATCACGAGCCCAAATCGAGTGCTCACGCAATGCTCGGGTCCAATCTATGAGCCGCATTCAAATATGCTGCTAGCACCAGGGTACGTCATCAAAATTTGCGAAGGAGAGATTGAAAGAAAACGCTCGCTTTTCTCCTTGAAATCACACCGCAACAAAGAGGTTTCTTGGTCAGTGGCGTTGCGTGCGAGTGTACTTAGGTCCCACTAGTGCCAGTAAGCTCATACAAAAAGAAAAACGCTCAAAACGAATATCGTTGCACCGCCCCTTCCAGTACACAACACCTTCCCCCTAAACGTAGTCCTGCAAGTTCCGAGGACGAGACTGTTCACGCTGTGGGCGTCCTAACGAAGAAACGCCTGTAGTTGGATTTGGAGACTGCGGATGCGGTATTGATAAGTTATCGTGGAGGGACTCTACCGTACTCGACGTGACGTCCGGCCTGACGTCAGGGACAGTATAGTTCCGAAGTCTGGCATGTCGCAGCTGCCCCTCGGAGTATAGGTTTGGCGTATCACATTTTCTTCTTCGGATATGATCGATGTGTCGTCGCCACAGACGTCCGTCTTCAAGCTGTACCTGGTAAGAGACAGGTCCCAACTGGCATAAAATCTCCCCTGGCAGCCAGCGGTTTCGCTTGCACTGAAATTCATTGCAAACACGGGGCTTCCCTGCGCGAAGTGTCGAACAGCCTTCCGACCGTCGATCTCGAAAGATGCTTCCTGGCGCTGGCCGGGTCATAGCTGACTGTTATCAGGGTGTAGCTGATCCAAGGCTGATCGGAGTTGCCGACCGAAGAAGCTCCGCGGGACTCTTTCCTGGG
Source organism: Ixodes persulcatus (assembly GCA_013358835.2). NCBI lineage: Eukaryota > Metazoa > Arthropoda > Arachnida > Ixodida > Ixodidae > Ixodes > Ixodes persulcatus. The sequence goes on along the minus strand of JABSTQ010010648.1, from coordinate 153,997 downwards.
GGGCTATGTTGCGCTTTTTGGACTCCCAGGAGACTATAGACCTTTTTCGCATAACCTCAAACCAGCCAGTAACTGACGTACCCTCGACCTGGTGCATTTTTGGATTGCCCGCTGACACAGGGTATGCAACCGCCAAGGGTATGGGCGAAAAGGCTTAAAAACGGATGTCGTGCATGAGTTAGTTCCGAGTGCTCCTTTTTACCGTGCTGCAATTTCCGAAAATCTACGGTTGTCTGGCTACCACTGCGTGGTCGTCGGATGGATGAATAATTTAAAAAAGCATAAGAACAATAGCAGAAAGTGTGCCATGAGCACAAGAAGCTGCAGCGCGAGTGTGGCTGCAATGTTATCGAGCTTCGCATTTTCCCCAAGAATCCTTATTTATTAAGTCAGTCGATTGCGAGCTTGAATCGCGAGAGATTCGTTTCAGACTCAACGTCACGTTTAAGGATCAAGACCACTTCGTCTACGACAAGAGGACCGATTTTAATTCCCGGTGCAGGTGGTCCAATTAGGTTATCACTCCAAGCCCCATGGTATGTGACAAGTATGAAAAAGTCTACATGTCACCACTCAAGATGGAGCTATCAAATGCCAAGAGCTTACCTGCATAGACTACATTAAACTGCTCATATATACTTCGCTGTGGAAACTCAATCAAAACACCCCACCGTCTTCGTCGTCGTTCTCTCGAGGAGGCAAGGTGATGGCCTGTGAGTAGCCAGCTGGATTGCAGCCCACCATAGCCAAGTCTAGCCAAGTTCCCCCCATACCCACACCGTTGCCTACCCAGATAGCTGTGCTGCCAGAACTAGCCGGTATTTCTTTTTCTAAACCGCTAGACGGCGTCGTCGGCGCCGCAATTCTAAAGATGGCGGCGCCGTTAAAGAAAAGGTCTCAACAACGCAGCAAATGCAGATTGGATGTTGATTTTGTTTTCTTCTGTCAACATCCAATCTGCGTTTCTCTAGTCGTTGACGTCACTTCCCTCTTCCAAGTCTCCTGGGAGTCCAAAAAGCGCAACATAGCACCCCTGTTGAGGCGCTTGGAAGAATGTGTTGCTCGAACAAGAACCTGGCCAGACGAAAGGACCAGTCCCCCCGAATTATTTTCTTTAGTGACTTCTTCTCTCCTGCACCATCATTTCAGCTTGGCCATTCGAAGATGGGTGATACAGTGCCACCAGGACTTGACGGATGCCGTTTCGACGGAGGAAATCCTTAAAATCGCCTGAAGTGAAGGCAGTACCATTGTCCGAGATCACCACGTCCGGCAGTCCGTGCGCAGCGAATAAGGTACGAAGTACAATGATCACAGCCGAGGCGGATGTAGATTTGACTCTCAGGACTTCTAGCCATTTGGAGTGGGAATCGACTACGATGAAGAAAGAAAGAGAAAAAAAAAACAAAAAAAACTCGCCCTTGAAGGGACCCGCAAAGTCGACGTGCAGTCTCGACCACGGTCTTGTCGTAAATTCCCACGGGTGGACGGGGGCGCGTTTCGGGATTCCTGACGCGGAACACAGCACCGCACTCGGCGTTCTATATCTTGGTCAAGGCCCGGCCACCAGACATAACCCCTTGCAAAACCCTTCATCCTCACAACCCCCGGATGACCGCTGTGCAATAGGTCCAACACGGTTTCTCAAAGAGGTGGGGGTGTGATGACACGGCTGCCCCAGAGAACCATTATAGGCAGACAGTTCGTCGCGGCGAGAGTAGCATCGCCTGAAAACTTCTGGAGGTTTCTCAGATGGCCAGCCGTGCAGGATCCAAAACGCAGTACCCGGGAAAGAACTCGATCCTTCTTCGAAAGAAAAGCCACTTGTTTTGCGTCGATGTGTACCGGTCCGGCGTTGATTCGATGAGAAGAACGTCACGAAGAGGAGGTATCTCAAAATCCTGAATCTTCTGAGGAAGACGGCTGAAAAGGTCAGCGTTGTCCATCTGTTTCCCAGGTCTGTAAATGAGCTCATAATCATACTGGGCTAACATCAGGCTAACAGACGCGGTGACAGAACCTGACGAATTGGCTTGCTGTGGTGCAGTAACCCCAGAAGAGGCTTGTGGTCTGTAAATATCTTGAAATGTTGTCCGTACAAGAACTGACGAAACTTATTCACACCAGCTAAGACAGCCAACGCCTCACGATCCGTCTGCGAGTAGTTTCTTTCGGCTTTTGTCACTGTTCTTGATCCAAAGGCCATGGGGAATTCTTCACCCGAAGGTGACAGATGGCTCATGGCGAAACGTATAGGCCATACGAAGAAACGTCGCAGGCTCGACGTCGTAATGTGCCAACACGGTCGAAGACTGTAAAAGATCTTTGGCTCGTCGGAAGGCTACCACTTCCTCCTCTTCCCACTTCGTCGCCAGTGTTACGTACCGAGCGAGACAGGACACCTTGGTGGGCTTAGCGCAATGCGCCCCGCTTTACGAACCCAGATATGTACAAAAATGTCCTGTTCGAGAAGGCTCCGTGTAGAAGTGCCGTGTCTCGCGTTGACACGCGCAGGTGCGTTGGCCCATGCTCGCGCGCTCTCATGCTACACTTTAGTACACAACAGTTCTGCATGTGCATGCAGTGCCAGTTTGGTCAGTTTCTACATGACCATACGCTTGCGTATTAGCTCTGTTAAGGCCCGTTCACACGATGCATTTTTCTCGCGCATCTAGTGTCGCGAAATGTAGTTTCGCGAAATGGTTGCGCCGTCTGAACGGGTCCGAAAAGGACGCGCGCATCTATAAAAAGTTGCGCGCACACCTCGCTTCTGGAGCGAGCTTTTGCTGAAACTTTGCCGAGTCCTGTCAATCACTCTGAGGGAGCCACCAATGGCCGCTCAGAAACGCTCTCACGTGGCCTTTGAGGGGGGAGCGAGCTGTTTGAGAAGACCACTTCACTGCCGGTGTTGTAGCCGAGCCAAATCCGAAAAAACCGAAACCACGAACGATGGATACTGCCGGCGCTTCCGCAAGCACGTCAAGCACCACTGAAGGAAAAGTGAGTAACATATCGGAAAAAAATCCAGCGATGGACGAAGACAATTAGCGGGAGTTGGCGAGATTAGAACAGTGCTCATAGCGTTGTTGTCGCGACGATATATATATATATATATATACCGCTGATAAGAGGCCATCGAGTAAACTGAAATTAAGTTTGCTTTGTTTACAGGCGAACGTGAAACCATGTGCGCTCTCTGAAACAGTGCACAGTAAAATCGGGGCAGACATGGGCGCCGAGAAGTAACCAGATTGGGCACGTAGCGTTTCTATGAATACCATGTGCATTGATAGCAGCTTCGGCAATGAATTGGCTGCGTACGAGCTCGGCGCCGGCACATGTCCTGCACGTACAGGTTGCCGCCTCAATCGGCTTTGCGTACATGCGAGATCGCTCCAAGTAGTGCAGTATGTGAGAAAAAAATTAAAGTGAATTGACTGCATAAAATGCGTGTGGAAGAAGGGACCCGCGACGTGTCCTGTTCAGATGGCCGTTTATGGAACACTGACTTTGCGGGTGCCCAAGCCTCGCGTGCGCCCCAATTGTCGGAGCGCTCTTCCTCGTCCTCTATTTCTCAACAATGCGCAAAGCAGGTCCCCAGATAAATAGCGATCTGATTCGGAGCGCCACATTATGGTCAACACCGAAACTATTTTCGCGAGTCTAAACGTCATCGTTGTTGCACGTGAAGCGGTACGTGTGAACGAGCACATTTCGCGAAACTGTTGCGCGCCTAAAAGATGCATCGTGTGAACAGACCTTTAGTGTATATACTTGCTGTTTCTGTGTGAGGGGTGTGTATTATGTGTAAGAATTACACGCGTATGTAAAGACAGCAGCCCTGGGTGCTGCTGGAACGTGTCAGCAATGGTGTAAGACCGAAACGCACCAGGGGTGTAAAACATTTACGAGCAAATGGTGTAAACAAATAGGATGTCATATCCCCAGAACTCGTGTTAGCACGAAATCATGTGGCTTAAATGGGCGGTGCGACGATTCTTGTACGTTGCGCAAATACCGCACGTTTACAATTTCTGAAACACGCGCGTCAGTTTTTCTCCTTATGCACAAATAAACAAGAGGAAAAAAGAAAACCCAGCGGCGTTTATTGATGCATGGTTTGCAGTTGCACGCCACATTAAGGCTGGTTCACACTGCCCTAGGGTGCCTTCATGTGCGCTTGGCTTAGGGTGGTGGCATCTCGCCATTTTGTCCCACAAGTTTATTTTTTGTTCAGAAGCGCGTGAAAGAGCGTGTCCCTGCACGCGTTTGTGGCGCTGACTGTGCCATGGCGACATTTTGTTTTCGTCGATTTCTTTGTATTTTCCCCGTGAGCGCGTGCTGTCGGCATCGGGTACTTCAAAGGGTGGCATCGGTACCCTACACTGCCCCGTTTTCTTACGTTACGTTACGAAAAGTCACCGGGAAATCTGTGCTTCGTATTAAGCGTGGCTACCAATTCAAGGAGATAACCTGGCACGCGACATTCGAGACACGAATGTTTCGGTGACGACGAGTTACCGTGGCAACCAAGGACACAAGGCTCGTCGTAACGTAACGTAAGGAGTTGAGCTCGGTTCAACTTTTCACACAGCACCTTTTTCTTACGTTACGTCTGTCACCGAAACATTCGTGTCTTGAATGTCGCGTGCCAGTCTATCTCCTTGAATTGGTAGCCACGCTTAATACGAAGCACAGACTTCCCGGTGACTTTTCGTAACGTAACGTCCGGTAACACGGGTCTGTGTGAACCAACCTTTAGCGGCCATGCATGGTATAGAAGGTATTCACTGGCCGCCATATTTGAGGTCACTGTTTAGAGCGCATGCTCAGAACGAGCTCGCATTAATAGGCTGCCAAGACCGGCAATCTTGGTGGTGCGGAATGCACGTGACGAAAGAACTGTGGAAGCTCTCGTTCAGCACGCGCTCCGCAGCCTAGCACACAGCTATGGCCGCCAGTGAATACTCCCTATAGTGGCTAGGGTGCCTACATGTCTGTCTGTCTCAGGGTGAAGACATCCATTGTTGCACTGAATGTTCAGCGCGTGACGCTCTCGCGCACTCGTTGCGTGACCTGGGCGCTAAAATGGCGTCTATGCATTAGCCAAAGCTACGCGCTCGAGCTGATTGACACCGGATTGCGCGTACTTCAAAATGCATAAAAAAACGATTGGGCGTAAAAATGGCTGAGATGTCACCACTCAAGCAAAAGCGCGCGTGTGTATGAAGGCACTCTAATAGTGGCCTTGTTGCTGAGCGCGCGCCTTCTGCCGCGTACGTTTCGCACCACCGAATTTGTTTTTCTCGGCCACTAGAGATAGGGCTGCAGTACGGTGCGATGAGCAAACGCGCAGTTCCCTCACCTCGTGTGAAGAATGAATGGAATTATACGCTAGGTGTGTCAGTGATTCCAGTGATGCAGACGAACCTACGACTGCTAGCCATGGGTCTTCAACGTGCATCACGCGGATACACGATCGCACGCCGGAACGATGCTCCTCTAGATCGAAACGGGCAGGGGTGGGGATTGAACGGGTTTCTGCAGCGCGAGCTCTTGCCACACGTGCTCTAAGCTGCTGTGCCTTAATTAACGGCTGTCGATCTGAATTAAGGTGGCGGAAGACGACGACAACGATGCGCGCACAAGGGAAACCCGACCGACCAAAGTCAAAAGAGAGAAGGCCGCCGACGACGACGACGAAGCGGCTGCAGGGAGAGATAGCGTTCGGGAAGCCCAGCGGTGGTGTGGGTCATCGCGCGACCGAGAAGCGATGAGCGTCCCCATGGCCGACGACGAGCCCTGGGAAGAGGACGACACCCCGGACAAGGACTCCGGCCTCGAGTCCCTCAACGGCTCCTCGGAGGAAGAGGACGAGCTCACGCAGCGGATCGTGGCCCAGGTCGAGTTCTATTTCTCGGACGAGAACATCCTACGCGACTCCTTCCTCCTCAAGCACGTGCGCCGAAACCGCGAGGGCTACGTTAGCCTCAAGCTCATGGCCTCCTTCCGCAAGGTCAAGAGCCTCACCAAGAACTGGGAGCTGGTCCGCGAGGCGCTACGTGCCTCGTCCACGCGCCTCGAGGTGAACGCCGAGGGCACCAAGGTGCGACGCCGAGAACCGCTGCCGGACCACGACGAGACGGCGCCGTCCAGGACCGTCGTGGCCTACCCGCTTCCCGAGAGGGCGTCCGTCGAGGCCATCGCCGAGATGTTCTCCCGCTGCGGGCCCATCTCTCTGCTGCGGCTGCTGCGGCCGGGGGGCACCGTGCCGCCCTGCGCCAAGCGGTTCCTCCAGAGACACCCCGACGCGACAGGATGCCCCGCGGCCGTGGTCGAGTTCGAGCGGCACGACGGAGCCAGCCAGGCCCTGAGACAGGGCAGCCAGTTCCTCCGCGTCCTGCCGCTCGCCACCGGCCAGCCCGGCGTCACGTCGGGAGGTTTCGCCGCGGCGCTGGAGGACAGCCGCAAGCGGCGGCCGGTCACGGCGTCGCTGCTCCAGGGAACCATCTCGTCGTCCTCGCTGGGGCCACGCCACAAGTCGCACAGCCAGGGGGACGTCAGCGCCGGTCTGTGGGTGAAGAAGCGGGCCGAGGGCAGCAGCCCGGTGCTGCGTCAGCCGCGCGGTCCCGACGGCACCAGGGGTTTCCACCAGGACGCGCTGAGGACGACCCCGTGTCTGCTGGCGCCCTCCTGAGCGGCGGCCGCGGGTCTGTTCTTTGAGACCGCGGCTGCTGCCCAAAATTTCGCCATCTGCTTCTCTCCTTTACTGTGTAACAACTGCCATTAAAACGTGTTTTGAGTTCCAGCTCTATATGTTTTATTTAGTCGACGATCTCCCCATCCTCCAGGTCCACTTCGGCGGCTTCCGCGGCGGCTTCCGCGGCGGCGTCCGCGTCGACTTCCACGTCAACTTCCGCGTCAGCTGCCTGTTGGGCCATCTCCGACTCTTCCTTGAAGGCCGCCGTTTGGTCTGCGAAGAAATGTCCCTTCTTAGAGCATGCAGTTTAACTACAATGCCCCTTCCCGAAAAAAAAAAAAAAAAGTTTATGTATGAACGTAAAATTCCAATACACAGCAGAGACACTGCTTTCCTCTCCCCGTTGTTTCTCAAGTACTTGCTCCCACGCACATACATGCTAACTGCGACAAGGCTTTCTCGCACGCTCGCTCGCCCCCTTACCCCTGTAGGCCGCCGGTTCCGAAAAACCCCCGTGATCACGGAGAGAGTGCTCTTCGCCTCCCCAAATAGCCGAACTCCGCCGATTTTTTGAGCTACCTAATCCAAAGGCATCATCTGAATGTGGATGGCTTCTTGATTCAGGAATGATATCTCGTTCTCCCAGATTCACTCTAGTTAATTAAAAAAAAAAAAAAGTGATAACTTGTTTGCTGCCGAAACCGAAACATCGTTCTCCCTAGTTTTTCCCCAGTGTTCCCCGCCACTGCCACGGGTACGCTCGCCACGGGTACGCTCGCGCCCGCCTTTCTCGCGTCTAACTAGCGAGAAAACCTGGGCGTTCGTGCTATCCGAAGTTGATAATAATCTCTATTCGCACAAAGTACAACCTTGGCCCACATGCTAAACTACAAGAAAGCAAAAAAAAAAAAAAAAAAAAACAAAAAAAAAAAAACGAAATCGGGATTTTTAGGCTCGCTTCAGACGGAGCAATTTAACCCAGCAACTTGACGTCGCAACACCAGCAACACGGGCCGTCCCCGTTCACACGCAGCAACCGAATTGCTACGACTTGCTATCATCATCATTCACTTTGAATTTTCTTGCACTATTTAGACGCCCAGCTACGCGCTAAGAACGTGTTTTTATATCTTTGAATGGCGTTGAGAATACTAACTCATCTTTCTTAAAAGGTTGATTTCCACAAACGATCGATTTCAAACCGGAACCAAGTCTTTAGCTGTCATCATCACCACCACGGGGGTGTCACGTGAAAATATCGCTTCGCTGATAGGCTGCTGCCGCTTCAAACGGCTCCGAGTTGTTCGAGTTGCCCGTCCGTTTCGAGTGGGACCCGATCTCAGCAATTCGTTTCGATCTAGGGAAAGCTAGGAAACAACCCGCCAGCAACCTCAAAATTGCTGGAAAAGTTACCCCGTCTGAAGCGGGCCTTAGAAAACCGTTTTTGCAAATCGGTACGCTGAAGCCGCGGCTCGCTAGTTTCGTGAAATGGACCTCTTGGCGAATATGTGCTGCCACCTAGACACGCGAATCGGTTCGAGACTAGGTGACTGGAAAACAACGCGCGCCCAAGGCCTCTCCCACCCGTTCCACACCCAAAACGTCAGCTACATCCTGTTCACCCATTGAGGCGATGTGACCTATAGATACGGCTCCCCCAAGCTCACCTTTGTCCCCATCGTGCGTAATCTTCCGCCCCGAGGTCGACACAACGAAACCGCTCAAAGGCGAGAAATGCAAGATGGCGGATTGTTTGGAACTAGATACTCTCGAACCCAGGCGCATGAAATACTCCGCGCATGCGCACCGCGTATTTCTACAAAAGGTCCATTGCTAGCCAATCCGTTTTCCTTCTATCAGAAGCTGACAGTTACGCTGTCGAAGAAATGTCGACGAGTCAAGCAATACATGTTTTGACAAATCACCCCAGCAGCACGGAGAATGCTCGAAATGTGGATACAGGTGCCCCACATGCTCGACTTATACCTGAAGGAACGTGCCATTTGTTTTAGAATTTCTTTAGAAAAGTTACTGTTGCAGACGCCAACATGTGTAACTACCCTTGTAGCATATGCATAGGCTCCTTGGTGCTTAAGTAGTTTAGCAAACTATCGATAAACCATTCCGCACGCTTCCGCCAGCCTCTGCAACACTAGCAAAAACGCGATTTCGCCGCATGCAAGATGGCTGTCCGGTGACCGCATTCGCGGAGCGGGGAAACGTTGTTGTGTGCCGCGACCCTGGCGGCGTTGCGGAGGTGGAAGCGGACGCCAGTGTTGTGCTGCAGGTCACTCTGCAACCAGAGAGTCGGTAGAAAGCAAAGCAGACATGGGTTGAGACGACGCAACGGCAGCAACCGTTGCGGCCGCTCTTTTTTTTTTTTTTTTCGCCAGCATTTTATTGGGCGCGTTCAGTAGCGCCTCCTTGCCTCCGAACGGAGTGACTCGAGTCAGAGCTCTTTGGATTTTCTCGCCGGAAATCGTCACCAGTCAGGAAATGACGTCATTTTTAGCTCCTTTGACTCTACGTGCACCGTCTCCGGACTCGGTGCTTCGGAGCTTGACTCCGAAGCCCCGGGTCCCGTGCACCGGAAGTGACTTTTGGCCGCCCAGTTGAAGGAGTCAGTGACTCCTTGACTCCGGGGCCGCTACTGAACGCGCCCATTGATTAACCACACGGATCGCGACATCTGACAGCATGACACGGAGGCTCCCGTGACGTGACTTGTTGCCACCTTGGAGCCACTTTTGATGCATGAACAAAATAACACTAGAACATAAAAAAAAAAAAACAAAAAAACCTTTAGCTTTTCTACTTTGGTGAAGAAGGAAGACCAGCGAACTGTACTATGGTGGGAATGAAGTAATGGCCGGCCGCAAGTCGGCAAGCCAAAGTTGAAAAGCTCGAAAGGTTGACGTCATCTATGAGCAACGGCGGCAACCAGACGACTGGTAACCCGGTTCTCTGGTTGCCGCCGTCGCTCATAGATGGCGGTAGCTGTCCAGAGTTTTGTGTCATCATTTGTTTTCTGACGGACGCGATCCTGGGGAAACTAGCCCTAAACAGCTCCGCAGTAAAAAATGAAACGCGAGCCCCGGGGGGGGGGGGGGGGGGGGGGCACAATACATCGTCCGATTTGACGCAGAGATTTCATTCTTTGCTTGTGAGAACTCAAGAAAGCATGGACTGTCTGCGTCAAATCGGACAACGTCTTGCGTTACCTCCTGTGTTTCTTTTGCCACTCAGGTTTCCTTGAAAATTATACAAATCCGGCTACGGTCAACGCAAAGAAAATCTCTTCTCTCCCCCCCTCTCTTTTCCCTTTAAAAAAAAACGTCATGTAAATTTGATATTGGTTTGAGTAAAATGCCGGAAATCTCTCTATGCCAAGAAAGTGAGGGAGAGGATGAAACGAGAGAGCGCGGGGACGTAAGGACGCCGATCTCTGATTGGAACGATTAGTGGGTAGACGTAAGGCTAGCAGCCTTTGTCTCCACTGCACCCGTCGAATGCGTTAGAACGTGGAAAGCCGACGTCAGGAGTTTGGCTTTCGCATTCGAACACGCTCGACGAGTGCAGTGGCGACAAAGGCTGCTAGCCTTACGTCTACCACTAATCGTTCCAATCAGAGCTCGGCGTTCTGACGTCCGCACGCTGACGTCCCCCCGAGCGCTGTCGTCTCCTCGTCTCCCTTACTTTATCGGCGCATAAAGGCTCAACCACAAGAGACCTTTTTCGTGTGCTTTGACCGCGCTAATGTTAAAATGCATTCACACATTAAAAAAAAAACACACACAACAAAAAACATGTGTGTTTTGGTTTACGTTGACAACGCCGTCAAAAAAGACGGGACAGTCCCACAGGGCCACCCGACGTCGGCGTCTTCTCCGAGAACCTCGCGTTAGTCGAGAGAACACTACATTATTGTTTCGTCTGCTTCGTACGATTGTTGTTGCCTTGCCATCGTGATTGCATATGCGCTCAGAGACAACCGTCTTCAGTGAATGAACAACGGCGATGATATATGGGGTGTTCTTTTTTTAAGCTTTGCAAATATGTTTAAAAGAAAGTCGTGAAGGCTACACTTATGTGGTTTGTGCAAGTGAGTAACACGGCCAGGGGCACATAGTATAGGGGGCCAATCGTAACGATCGGTCGGCTAATTAAGTAAAAATCGTTAATTAACCTTTTAATTAGTGGAAAGAGACATATGGTTCCAATTATAAACTTGCCGAGCGTCATCGAAACTAAATTAACTTTTTTTTTTTAGAAAGATATAACGCAGGCGCAGCATTTTGCGGCGTTCCGTAAAAACTCTCCATTCGGAGGCGTTTCTAGGTTTCGGTCTCTTATCAGACCGCATCTCTGCGCCCGCGGTTCTGCAACCCCAGTGGCTGAGACGCGCAACACACGTGCGCCCTACTTCCCTCCATCCTACGAGGGACGCGCTACTCATGTCGACCACGAGTCATGTTGCCCACGAGTCAGAGCAACTAGAGCGCGGAGCAGAAGCGGAGCAGAGTATACAATCCAATAGACCCTTTCCGGAATTCAGTGCCATCTGGTGACTGAAATGTCAGTTTAACTTTTATCGTACTAATGGCGGCAATGAACCTGTGGTCTGCAGTATTTTATGGGGCACCGTCACTTTCGCAAGTCGACAGTAAACGAGAATGCGCGCTTCACTGAACAGTTATTTTTCAATCTCTTTCAGTGTCGATTGCGAAAAAGATGCAACCAGTCAAAATGGAGCGCCAGCCCACATAGACGCCTTAATAAAATTCTATACATCAAGGGGCTTTGAAGCTGAGTGTGTGCTCTAACAGATTGACTGGGCCCGAGTTAGAAATGAACGCTTACGCAGCTCTTGCATCCAATTCCTGATTCACGTCGCGCAACCGTCTAGAATTTATAGGCCTCGAATCATCTGCTTAGGAGCATCCTCAACTTCTTCCTTCATCAGTAAACAAAAAGCCGCATTAGTATAGCACATATGCTATTTTTTTCAGATGATGATAGTGATCAAAGTTGCCAGACTGAATTCCGGAAAGGGTCTATTGTCCTCGCTTTCGCGCTGTTTTTCACGATGAACTCGTACCAACATGCCCAATTGTCCATCGCAATGGTGCTTTCGGGGCGCCCATGTTGGATCCAAGGCGCACGGCAAAAAGCGACCGTCGCTTCTGCGGGAGAACCGGACGTGCGGATGGCGTGGCTGTGCGAGGCGGCATGCTGCGGCGTGCGGAGCAGAGATAATATAGAGTTCGGCGACACGCCGCGCGTGAGCCAACGGCGGCATTCCAAGTTACGGCCGCGAAACACTTCCTTTGTCTTCCCTTCCTTACAATACTTTCACTCAGGGCGTGCGACGTCGTCCCGTCATGTCTCTCGTTTTTTTTTTTTTTTTTCGATGCCCACGGTAGAACGCAGTAGCCGACGAAAACGCCCCTTCGCGACAAGGCTTCGCAAGCTGTAGGCTGCGCGTTGTCGTCTGGTCCAAGGTGCCCGGATGTGCTGGTCGCAGTGGCGTAGGCAAGGGGGGGGGGGGGGGGGGGGGGGTTGGGGGGTCGAAAAAGCGAAACCCCTCCCCCCTCCCCCGGAAATGCCAAACCTCCCCCCCCCCCCCACCCATCCCCCTGGCCGGCCCTGCGGACTACTATGTCCGGGAAAAGTGTTTGTGGGGTAGAAAATGCTCAAATAAAGAAAATAAGCAATATTTCTTCATTCATGTTTATTTGATGGGATGCGGAACTTCATCTCAGATATATAGAGAACGGATATTTTGAAACATTTTTGGGGTGAAGGGTGGCAATTTCAAGGCCAAGTATAACAAATTATCCTCACTAAAATACACAGTTCAGTCAAACCAAAGAGAACGTAATAAAACGAACACAAGGTTATATAATATAAAAACAATGCCAATGATGTGTTAAATGATTTGTAAAAACAACTCCAATGGAAGCAACGGGTGGCGCTGCACTCACGCACAACTTGAGTACTGATCAGAATTACGTTCTTTCGGCTAGAAATTACCACAAAAAAAAAAATCAAGTGTAACTAGTTATTTCAGAAAGCATTTACAGGCTCTCTGGATCATCTCATATATGCCAAGCGCCTACACACTAAGATGCAGCCGCCTGCATTCACGATAAAGAAAATCCAGGACGTCCTCCGCTTGCACTTCACTGTCACGGTGGGCATTCAAAAGCGCTACACCGAGAAGTCGCTCATTTGAAGTGGACGCTCTCAGGTATGTTTTCAACCGTCGTAGTGAAGAGAACAAGCGCTCAGCTCCCGCCGTTGTTACGCGCAGAGTGACTAGGATCTCGAAGAGACGATGGACGTTTGGGAATTGGCGGCGTGCGCGAACTACAGGGGGCGCTTCTCTAGCTATCATAATAATCGTTTGTGACGTCACGGGTAGGACGGACTGGAACAGGCCGCGCAGATCTTGGATCCCTCGGCTCGTCAGCTCGCTTCATGCGCTGTTGGGGTAACGCGCGGCAAAGCCTGTTTCACGCGTTGTGTTTATTTGATGAAGTGATATTTGTAGTAGGACATTTTACGAAAGCTTTAAACCGCATGTGGCACGCGTAGTCGCGCCAACAAACACTTTTGGAGCTCAGGTGTCGAAGTGGTCGGATGGTGGTGTGCTGTTCTCTATCCCGTAAAAAAAGCTGAACGAGGAAAATAGAACATTCAGCGCTTTATCGCACGACAGTGTCTACCACGGCGAATAGGGTGTATTTTTTTTTATTGTGATTCGGACAAAATAAAACTAAGAAAGGCAGATCTAATCAAATTCGAAAAAGGAAAGAAAAATGTACCTGCTATAAATTACTACCGTTTGTATGTTTAGTTTTTGCGAACCCAAAAGCGCATAATGCGTGATTCGCTCCTCATCGAGCGATTTTAAATTTGTAAACAATTCTTAGTAAAACTAGGATAGAACAAATTAATCAATCGCCCGAATTTGCCGGGCCATGGCCGGCAATTTAAGAATTTATGAAAATTTATTTTCTTTCGAGCAGAAGTCGCGATGTGACAAATTTATTTGCCACGTTTTCGATTCGGGAGGAGCTAATTAGCGTCAGTTGCTGATGAGCATTTGCTCGGCAGCAACTGTCGAGTCACACCTGGATAGAAGCGTCGGTATCGGCAAGCTCAATGCAGCTAAAACAAGTGTGCGGCGCTTTCCAACGCAACTGTGCGCACGTGCATAGCTAAGAATTGACACTACGTCAATTACTCAGGTGAATGCAAAACCTTTTTCTAAAGCAAACTCCACAAATCAAAAAAAAAAAAAAAAGAGTTAGAGGCTTTCAATAGCACTGACGACCGCCGCGCAAGCTGTAATGTAATGTAGCAGTGGTTCTCAACCATCGATGTTTCGCGGACCCCTTGTGGATCGGCCGGCAGAGATGATCGAGGACCCCATTCGTGGTGAGAGGAGAGGAAAAATAAAGGTTAAATATAATATTTATTTAATGAACGAATATAACTAACGGCTAGCGCGAAGTAGACCTCTCTTATTGACATACACACGAGACAACTCGCGCGAAAACTGAAACATTTCTTCTCAACCTGGAAAAAGACAACTTTGATTGCCGGGCTTGACTGATGAGGCAGGGCTTTGCGGACCCCTAGGAGGCCTTCGCGGTCCCCAAAGGGTCCGCGGACCCCCATTTGAGAATCACTGCCCTATAGGCTTGTTTTTGAACATTTTAAAGTTTTTCTAATAAAAAAAAAAGCAACTTTGAGGCGCTGTTATTTATTAGAAAGATCACTCACAAAAACATTATACGCGTTTCTTGAATAAACCGTTTTAATCTGCATAGTTGTGAACTAACATAGCCACTCCGTGCTTTGACATAGCGCGTCGTCTGCTCGCATCCTACCAGCTGCGTCACAGGAGGGCGCCCGCGAGGTGGCGCAACCAAAAACATCTCGTCGCCAATAAGGCCCATTTGAGCAGCTCGCATTGGAGTTCATTAACTGAAACCAGGCCTGAATAGAGCTCCAAAAACTCTTCCAACGCTGGGAGCTGCCCCGCTTTCCAAGATCTTTGCAGGCAGAAGCGACGAAAGTAATTGCAACGTACGCCGGTGCTTTTTAAATCTCCCATCTGACTGTGTGATCAGGTAATCTATAAAGGAAGGAACACGGAGCGCTTAAAACGCTCTTCCGTGCTTCTGGCGGGGAATGTTAGAGCGGTGACGTTGTCGACTTGTTACTCGCGGCATCTGAATTTCAACTTCCGCTGTCTCGGCCATTTTAACGGCAGCTTGGAGTATGGCCTAGTGTTTGTAGGTGGACATTTGCTCCGATTTTTCAGCGTCAAGATTTTTTTGTGTTGCTGTTTAATTTTTTGTGACAGTATAGCTATCCTTTTGTTTTGTCTGGCCGGCACGCGTTTGGTAATACAGTGCTCCTCAAAAAGCGGAGGGAGTTGTGTGCTCTGAGAAAGCTTTTAAAGTTGGGGCTTGCAACTACGACAAACAGTAGAACGGGGAGCCCAAAGAAGCCTGCTCCGTTCTAAAAAAAAAAAAATAACAGGCAGCTTCACCCGTTTTTATCTCAACAGCGCCTCCCTAATTCCTTTGCGCCAAGTTCACCCTGCTTCGTCATTGGGGGACGGGGGGGGGGGGGGGGGGGGGTAATGAAGTTTGAAACCCCTTCCGAAGGGACAATCCTGGCTACGCCACTGGCTGGTCGCGTACCACGAACGTCTTTCGTGTCGTCTACTTCCCGACTTTTAGAAACACGTTTTAAAGCATCCTTCGCATTATAGAAAAAACACGATTATACTGTACCCAGCACTGATCTCAATGACAATTGCTGGATCGCGGTTTGCCCGCTCCGCGAATGCGGTCACTGGCGGCCATCTTTTTGGTAGAGTTATATTACCTCTAGCCAAGGTACAGCTGCTGAAGCCACTTGGCAGCCACCATCATCCATCCATGGCAGACGACGTTTTGGCAGTTGTGGTGGCAGGCTGCCATCGAAATAGCGTGGGTGATATTCCGTGATTGGTTGAAATTGTTTGACGAAACATGTTTTTAAAACCCGGCCCGTGAACGGTAGCCCGGTCTTTGAGGACCCGGTGAAAGTTTCACGAAATCGCGCAGTACCGGGGAAAAGCAGCACAGCACGCATCGAAAGTCGCATCGAAAAAAGCATCGAAAGCAGACGCCGGTACGTAGTCTGCTTTCGATGCGAGCTGCGCTGCTTTCCCCCAGTGCTGCGCTTTCGTAGAACTTTCGCCGGGTCCTCAAAGACGAGGCTACCGTTCACGCCGGGTTTCAAGAATCTGCTTCGTCGAACAACTTCACTCAAGCACGAAATATCACCCACGGTACAGTGAACTAGATCTACGGCTATTTTATGGCAGCATGCCGCCATTGCGCTGTCCGCCATATTCTATGATGGCTAGAGATGCTATAACTCTACCAAAAAGATGGCCGACCGTGGCCGCATTCCCGTCCATAGGCGGTGCAGGTCAACGCGATCCAGCAATTGTCATTGAGATCAGTGGTACCCAGTGACTAGACATAATGTTCAATGGTCGAGGAACCTTCCAGTTCGTTCGATTTTAGTGCAGGATGCATATTACGCAAACGCAAAGCAAGAAACGCGCTCCGCTCCAAACCAGGTGCCTCCAAGGTCGCTTTCCCTCACAAGTCCTGGATCCAGCTTGGCGCTCACGACCGAAGAAAAGGAACGCGATACTCTGGCTCTGCAAGCAGAGCCTACGCGAAGAGCAAGTCATCTGCTTCTTGCGCAAGAGTTGCAGTGACGTCAGAACGACGCCGAGCTCTGACTGGCTTTTATCGAAAGGATAGTGGGTAGACCTCAATGCTAGATGCCTCGATGTCTAGCCACTATTTTTTTTTTTTTCTTTTCAGTCAGCCAATAAGAGCTCGGCATTCTAACATCATTGCAACCCCTGTGCAAGAAGCAGACGACACTTGCGCTCCGCATACAGTTACTCTAAGGGCAACGAAAAAAAAAAAAAGAACTGCAAACACTTCGCAAACATTACTAGCAATAAAAAAGAAAACAAGTCTGCAGAAATTACGTAGGAATATAGACTCCCTCGACGACGGAGATCGTTGCGGCGCTCTTGACCAACAAAATGGGCAGAGAAAGGCGAAAAAGGAGCTCAAGCAGCTTACAAAAGACCCTTTTCAAAAGTCAATCGAGCAACATCGATGTTCCCCACTTCTCGATGACGAAATGTTAGGCTAGGTGGCGCAAGCTGCCGCCCGTTACAAAGGGTATAGCCAGGCGAGCTCATGCTGAACGCTCAGAGCCGTTATTGAGAGAGTTTGGCCATACATTGGTTTGAATAGGCGAGCATCTCGGGCCAACCACAGGCCGCGAAACAGCCCTAGCGGGTGGTCGCAGGCAAAACTGGAAGCGCGAGAGCACGGAAGCTCCGTGCGTTCAGGCTTTGCTCGAGCGCGCGAGCTGGGGAGAAAATGCAAAAAAGCGGCTGGTCTCGCGCCTTCTAGCTTTGGCTTCGCTAGCAGGGTAAAGTGAAACGAAGGATAATTTGAGCCGTGCCGCAGCGGACTCCCGCGTCTCAAGACGCTCGCGCACCCCCACCCTTTGCACTGCTTTCTTTCAGCCAGTCTCAGGACGCTGTTCTAGCAGTGCAGACAAAGGCATGGGCACGAGCGCGTGGCTTTGGAAAAGTGCCTCCTATGCACGAGGTCTCGTACAAACAATAGCGTTTCGCTGAGCTAGGCTCACGCGTCTGTGCCTTTGTCCTTCACTGTCGACATTTGTGAGATGGAGTAGAGGTCTCTTGATTGGTCGACGCTGTGTCACAAATTTAGTTTACGCTCTAAGCGTGGGGGGAATATTCGGCGCTGGCGGCGGCCTTTGCTCCGCCTGTCCAAACTCTCCTAATATACGGCTCTGTGAACGCTGACCCAGCCCAGAGTAGCTCAGCAAGCAATGGCGGACAGGCGACGGCGCGAGCTTTTGAAAAGGGTACATTGTGGTGTCGGAGCAAAATAAAAGCAAAATCAAGGCTGATGAAAAAGAAATGGTTTGCTCACTTGCACATGCGACAGTAGTGAAATGCCTCCTTTGACGAAAGCGGGGGCAAAGGCATGCCCCAACAACTCGCAAGAAAGAAAAAAAAAAAAAAACGCTCGTAAGAAGAAAAAGCTGAACGCAAAAGACAAAGAACATCTACGTGTTGCCGGCGATGTGTTGTTGTTCTATGGCGGCAATAGGCGGCAAAATTCGAAGGCGCCACCAGACGCAACCGAGAAGGCGAAGAAGCTTACGCGACCGACGACCGCGAACTCACGAGGCGCCTGGCCGCGGCTTACTGAGCGCCAGCCCTCCACGGGCTCTCTATTTGGGGTGATGAAAAAGGCAAGGAAACTCTTTTCTTTTCGTTTTTTTTTTTTTTTTTTTTTTTGGCAGGTTATAGCTAACGTGCATCATCAAGCAAGTCTCGTGTTCTTTTTGTTTTGTTTAAACAATCCTTCTTTATGTGTTTTCCTGACTTTCTGTCTGCAATACTTACACTTTCTTCTTCCCTTTCAACTCTGACATTCGAGACACGAAGGAGTAAGGTGGGATTTAGCATGTGAGCACTGTTCAAGCAATAGCACAAATAAAACGATAGTAATTGCTGCATTAGTATTAGGACGGAGTAATATGCATGGAGTAATGTTAGCGATCAAAACAGACAAGATGACAAAACTAAATTAAGCATACTCGTACATTTGTTTGCATGTTCCTGTATCTAGAGCTTGACTTATCATTACCATGTTTCCCCGCAAATTGATTTATCTCGAATAATTCTTTGACAGACAAAATCGTATTTCTGACTTGGTAATCTGTTTTTCTGGGGGAACGGGCACGGGCATCTGCTTTCATAACCGGAATCCGCCGGTGCTCCCTCGACGCAGTGCATGCCGCCTGTCGACAGCACTTCTCACTACGTGTGCATAGTCTTTAAAATGGCAGCATAGATTGCCCAGAACAGGTTTCTTTTCTTTTTTTGAACGAGGTAAGTGCTTTTTTTCGTAGTAAGCATCCACCACCTGCTGCCACCTCCGTAGTAAATCGCAGCACAATACATTGAGAAATCGATTTTTGCAGTCCCTCTAAAGCACCTTAAAAGCATTAGGTTTACATGCTGTAATATCATAGGACAGCAAACCTGCTGCAAATGAAGTCACATTTAGTACATAAAACATACTAAAAAAAATAGATGTGGGCCTTCACAGACTAACAGCCTTACTGTCGCAGTCGCAAAACCGGGACATAATTAAATCACCTTTCTCAGAAACCTGTGTGTGTGGGGACAGAGACAAGGCAAAGGCAAATTTGGGAATTTAGGTGCCAAAGAGTGAAAAACTGAGGATTATTTTTGACCACCGTATTTTCCGGTGTATAAGTCACATTTTTTTTTTTCTCAGACATTTCTCTTCTTTGGGGTTATACAACAATGCAACTTGTATGCGTTTTCTTAATATTCACAATGCAACATCAGCTTTTTATGGACGGCGCGGCATCTTTTGTAGAGCATCGTATCTGCGCAGCCATAGGCGGTGTCGTCCCTTCCAGGAGGCCACGCTGTCGCTGCACTCTTCTACACTCTTCATAACTGACTCAGAAAGCGAGGAATTTGACGGTTTCCCCAAAGCGGCTCAATGTGGATAGGCAAGCCAGTGGGAATAAAGCTTTTACTGCATGGGATTGACGCTGCTTAATTCAGCCATGGTTCAGTATTCTTTTACTTCAGTCCAGTAACACTGAAAAAAAAAGTGGGCTGGTATACACGTATTGCAGAAAATTTCCTCGTATCTTCCTTATCTTTCGTTTGATGAGCAGTCTTTTTTCTGCCATGCTCCAGACGTGTTGCTACATGTAAAAGGAAGGATTGAGGCTAGCTGATCTTTAAGCGGTACCGAAAAAAGTGTGTCAAGAATCTATCTATCTGCCCGTGCGTTGATGCTCATGCCGTATCCGTGGTTTGGCCTCAGCAAGGCCTAGTGGTCCAAAGCTTGGTTCACGAGTGTACACTTGAATAAAGCCGACTACCTTCGCATTTAGCACGCTTTACGTCCTTTCGCTGTGAAACACTTGATCGCCCCCCGCGAGACAGCACCGTGCTACGGGCATTTCTTGCGAGTCAAAACGTCAAAGTTGTTGCACGTGAAACGGTACATGCGAACTAGCCAATTGTGCGAAACTCAGATTTCGCAATACCGATGCGCGTAAAAAGAAAAAAATTCACTGGGTGAACTATGCAAAGAGGTGCGACTTATATACCGAATTTTCTGCAAAAACGGCTGAACATACGGAAGTTGGACTTATACAACGACTTATAGTCCGGAAAATACGGTAGGTACCAAGGGATCTTTTGGTGCACAACTGAAATCTCGGTTAATCGACACCTAAAGACAACCTATTCCCGGTGGAAACGAAAATTACCCTTGGGAAAACTCACTCTAGCGGGTAAATACTATAATTGGGGATCCCTTTCTCTGGGAATTCAGAGAAACGAGAGAATCTGTGTGAGCAGCATCGATTGCAACGCCTCAGAAAGTTGCCCCCGGGTACAGGCCAAAGAAGCCAACTTTAAGTTGTCCCCGGGTGCAGCCCAAAGAAGCCAACTTTATGTAGCTGACCACAGCCTCAGAGGTGGCTGGTCCTGACATTCTTGCAGGACAAGAGCTCACATGATTGAAGCCAGATGGAGCTCCTAGGTGGCGCAAGTTGCAGCCCAATTCAGAGGGTTCAGCGGTTTCGATCTATTCATCCAGTGCACTTGGTGTTTGAGGGCTGGGAGAACGATTCCACAGAGATGCAGAAAGAAGTAACTGACAATATGCTTTTGAAATCAATGCATGTCACTATATAAAAAGAGGATAAACTCAAAAGCATCTTTACCTCAAAAATCAAAAAAACTTTCTTGAGTGATCTACCAGTCTCCTTTTCTATTTTTGTTGTGTCATGAGATAGTAATATCTCGTTTTCTTATTTTATTTTTCTGCCTTTGACAGCAAATTTAGAAGGCTCGCTTTGTTTCCAGTTGGGATTCCTTGTTTGTCTCATTTCTGCTTCATCCATCCTTGCTTAACCCGATGATCATGTTTTAAATGACATTGGATCCTTCAGTGAACAAGTGATGTCATATTGCCTTGCTTGGGGTTGGCAATCATAATGTCATATTTGTCGTCCTGGCACTAATACATCTCTTCATAAAGGCACTTTGGTTGTATAACCAGAGCCACTAACAAGCATTAAGCCGGTACAATATTAGTCCATATCGAAACCAGCAACGGTGGAATTGCGCAATTTTTTGCTACGGACGGGAATTTTATTAGCGTGAATTCGTGCAACCGATCGCGGGCAGTTCATCCATGAATGTGCACAAGATGTCATTGAGCATTGCGAGATATCTGGCACAGAACGCACCAGCACCTTGAAAAACAACCTTCTGAAAAAATTTAATCGTGATGTCCGTTTGTTTTAGACGACGGAAAGTTCATAAGCCCCAATGGGCGTCTGGTGTCTCAGATGTAGATGAGAAATTTAGTCAGTGCTGTACAACCTCCAGCTTGGCGTCTTTAGTGTGCACCATGCAGTAGTGATGTACAACCACATGTAGGTACTACCGTGCTTGTCTAGACTGAAGCAGGCGGCGGTGGGAATTGAGACTAAAAACCCTGGGTTGTCCAGCGCGAGCCTTCGCTCCACGTGCACAGAACTGCGGTAAGCCAACGCGCTCGATCACCGATACCCCTTTATCTTCTGAACCTTCTAACTTGACTTATCCAGAGGTGCTGAAATCTAAGATTTACATTTCCAGCAGATGAAATCGAATTCACACAGGTGACGGCTGTCATAATCGTGAAAGGGATGCCGGCAGTTACGACTTGCTTTCCTAAAGAAAAGCCGCGCAGCGACTGAACTTCGATATAATTTGTACGCTTTTGCGCTGCCCCGGCGGGCCCATACTCGGCCAACCTTGCACGCAGGCAAGACAAGAACACCTTCTTGATTGCATTTATGATGGTCAGCTGGCAACGCTGTCGTGTCTCAGTAACCAGTTGGCAGCACTGGTTGCAGAGGCATGACCAGTGTTGTCAACAAAGTATTTTTTAAGATATATTTGAGACTATATTGTAGTCAAGCAATCCCACTTTGGGGCTGACCCCAATGATCGAGCAGTTTGTCAGTGAGTTTTTGTTACCAGATAAGCTAGTAGGACCGTATCGGTCGCTTTGTGGGCAACACTGGCTATACCTCGACAACCGGTTGGCAACGCAAGTTGCCGCTGGCACGACTGAGGTCGGCGACAGGTTAGGAGTGCGGGAGAAGCTCTGCCCACGCCTTTCCACCTTGATGAAGCAAATGCGGTTGCTCCGCTAAATTGGAAAGAGGTGACAGGAGTTTTCCTTGAAGTCTTAGCTTGTCATCAACTAGTAGTATACCGTTTCCAACAAAGCGTTTATCCTGACGACCCAAACTAGAGTTGGTTAAATATTTACACTCGCGCAATTCGGCAACAAGTGTTTTCTATCAAATAGACTATTGGGACCGTATTGGACATGGAACATTGTGCAAATGGCCGCCACCCAACTCTAGTCGACATCAACCCCGTTTCGGAGAGTCGGCGGTGAGACTCACTGGCGTGCCGCTCCAGGAGCTTCTTGTTGCGCTCCTTCTTGATCCTCCGGCGGTAGAGCTCCTGCTCCCGCATCTCCTCCTCAAAGATGAGCAGCATCTGGTCCCTGGGGGTGTGGGCCTTGAGCAGGTAGAAGAACACGCCCCCTGGGGTACGCCTCCGACTCTTGTCCTGCAGTGCGACAAAACTTCGGGCTTGGCACAAGCGCCGCCGATCACTCTACACAGGCGGTTCAACCACGCCGATTTCTTTAACTTGCTGCTAAATAGCAACTTGTTGATTCATAGCAGCCATTAGGAAAAAGTAATCATGGCAGCTACTATGGTAAACGTATGTTTTAAATTTTTATAGACATTGATTGCAAATGCAACACACTCTAGCCACAAATCTCAGAACCCACAACACTCCTAAGGTACTAAAGTTGCAATGAGGTCGAGTTGGTTCGTGACTAGGAAAAAAATGAATACAACTCACAAAACGATGAGGATTGAAGAGAAAAGCACACTAGACGAGCACTGACTAGTGTGTGGACTTAAGAAGAAAACTTTAAGAAAACTTTAAGAAAACTTATACTCAAACTAAAAAAAAGCATAATTTTTTTTTTTTGCACACGTTTTGTCTTTTTTTTAGTCTAATATTTTTTTTGTGTGCTGTAATTATTTTTCTACTTCCGAGTGTAAGTAAAATGGCAGAGAAAGCATCCTCACCCTCGTCATTATGCCGCCAGCGGCCTCAATGTCCTCGGTCATGGTGAGCAATTTTCGCGACTCTGAAGTCCCCAGTATGCTCACCACACGCTCTGAAAGGAGAGGAGGACCATCACCCTAGACATGAATAAGGTTGGCCTAATCTGTACCGAAGAGGTCTTCTCAACTCTCTTACAATAGTCACGTGCTGCTCACGACACAGAGGCTCGAAAAAACAAAAAAGCTGCCCGTCAAGCCGAGAACAAAAACAAGCCTCGATCCATACCCAGAAGGTCCTTCTTGGGCTCCTGCAGACGTTCCGCCATGTCCGCCGCCATCTCGGCCACGACGGCCTCGTCCTCCTCCATGGCGCTCGGACTCAGCGACTTCGACCCGCCGGACTTTGATCTCGCCGTCCTGTTCCCGCGGCCAAACTTGGGGCTCCTGGACCTTGAGGGCCGGCCGCTAGACCGCTCCCCAAGGCGGTCTCTGATGGACCGCTTGGTCCCCTTGGCGTGGTCCCTCCAGGACTTCTTGGGCGCCTGGATCAGTGTTGCCAACTCAAAGATAAAAAGAATCGCCAAAGAAATTCCGAAAAACCGCTACTGCTAAATTGAAGGCGCAGGGCAAAGAGGACTTCTTAATATTATGTGCCGCTATAGTAGTTAGTCTGAAAACGGAACATTAAATGAAGGAACCATTAAAAGGGAGCTTTCTTGTTTGACTTAAAGAGGCACTAAGGTGAATTTCGAGATCCTCCTTTTATGGCGCAAACTCAATCTATCTGCCCTAAGCATCATAAAAAACCAAAAATTGCAACCATGCGTGGCTTTTCTTCTCTATTAAAGGCACAACAAATGCCGCAACATGCTTCCTTTTTTTTAGATATCTCGGAAAAGGAGCGTACTATGATGTTTGGTCGCATTTTGTAAGGGCAGAAAAGGACATGCATGATTGTTATATTGGATTTTCTAAAACGCTTAAGGGGCCCACCAACAATTTTTTGACTGGTTTGAAGTTCGCGCTGAAACGGAGCTCCATGAAAGCAGAAACACCGAGGGAAAAAAATATTACAGAAATTCGCAATATTTTGTGAGTTATTAGCAAATTAAATATTGCAGAAAACAACTTTAAATAAGCAAAACATTGCGCTTCATGACGTAAAATGAAACAGTTTAGCGATTGGAGCAAAGCGGTTGGCCAATGGGACGCGAGTTTGGTTGATAGCCCGTCGGCCCGGTCGGCCATTAGGCCTCGCTGCAACCATCGTAGCTTTGGAATCGGGTTGCCATCATCGATGAATTTACCGCGCCGTACGAGGACACACCACGCAAGCGCCGCGACGCGTCTCTCAGTCCGCTTCGACAGCTGCGGAAGGCTCGTCTCCCGCAACTCCGCCACCGGAGCCACCTCGGCGAGTAGGAGGTACTCCGCCGCTGGGAGGCGCGCATGAGCGACGAGGCGTTGTTTTCGCCCTTTTTGAACTTTACTTTGCAACTTTATTAGCTCTATAAAAACTACTTTTTAGAGAAATAATGACGGTTAACGTGTGATAAACTTTATTCCGCTTCAAAATTTCTGGGACGGCTCTCGCCAATCACGAAACCCAGTGAATGTGACGTATAGTGAAAGGGAGCACCGTTATGCGCGCGCATTCGGCACCTCGCGGCGCCACCGTCGGAGGAGGTGTTTCCGAGTTGTCAAATTAAAATATGATGCGCTAATATTTTTAAACTTTTTCGTTGTCCACTGGGTTTCCGGGACCACTAGCGTGGAGAAACCGCAAAAAAAAGTAGACGGTCAAATACTGTTGGAGGGCCCCTTTAAAGTGCATAGATTGAGCTTGCGCTCTAAAAAGACAATCTCAAAGTTTACTTTATTCCCCCAAGAAAGTGCTTTCATGCACAGAACGACGTTCACTCACTGCCACCTGATGTGTTCTTTAGCTATACCTGCCGACATACATGTTCATAGTTCCAATCTTTCGAGCAATATTTGGTGGCAATTCAAGGCCTCGGTGACCGAATTCACACGCTTCGGAGAAAGTTCTATTCACCAGTAGGGGTATGCGACTCATCTGACGTCGCTTGGAACTTCCTGTAACCAGCCTCAAAATTTAGAATCCTAGACTCTACTTTTTCTTAAAAATTGTTGCGCACAGTTCACTGGGCCCATGTCGTCTGGCAGACATGGAAAACTAAAGCATACACTGACGCAGAAATCAGTCCAAAGCGTGCTTCAATGTTTGCCATCGTAACACCTCAATGACGTCGCAAGTGCTGTTCTCACTCAAAACAATTTTGTTGAAAGTAAGCAAAAACAGTGACCACGCGACTTTAACTCACCACGAAAATTAGGGTACTTACAACTGATAAACCTGAGCCGGAGAACATTTTAAACCGCCAGAAAAAAAACGCTAACATGACTTGAAAATCGCTAAAATTCCTGCCAACCGCAACACGACAATTTCTCCTCCTGGGCCCGTTTGCTCGAAGCTGGTTAACTTTAACCGCGGCAGAAAGTTAACCGCATTTTCCTATGAGGGGAAATTTTAGGCCACGTGACCGGCAGAAAAGGGACAGCAGGGAAACATGACGGTGCCCCTCCCAGCTAGCGTCGCTCGCTTTGGAACTAATATGTCGTACTCGCTGCACTATGGGGCATCGTTTGTCAGCAACGAATGGTGCAGGAGGCTTTCACTTTGCCTTACCTCACTTAAATCGCAAAGTATGAGCAATTATCTCGCCCCATTCTTTCGATCGCCTTTCGATTCTGGCCATTCCTAAGCCTAAAGGGAAGCGGTAATTGTCGACATGGCAGAGTCTTTAGAATCCTAGTGGATTGTCTCGACTCGATCGGCCGGGCATTGATGCACGCAGAAGCAGACCGCGTACCAGTTTCCAATGGAGCCGAAGTACGCAATTTTAATTTTTGTAAAGGTTTTATGTACTTCTTACATGCAGGCCAACCATGCTGCCAGTGTGCCGCCCGCCTTTCGCTGCTCCCTTCTTCTCATCATTTCTTGCACTGAACTTAATCGTCCTCTTTCGCACTATACCCCATCTCGCGAGTTGCGTGCAGCACAGGCAAAAGCACAGGCGCGAGCGCGTGGCTTTCAGGTTTGTTTTTCTTTGACAAGCACTAGCAAAAGGAAAGCAAATCTGCAAGCCATGTGCTCGCACCTATGCCTTTGCCTTTGATGCACACAACTCCTGAGATAGAGTACAGAAAGGAAATTTCAATGAGTTTAGTCTTGACTTCAGACAGTCAACCATTGAATAATTTGCAAACGGGTGTTGATTGGGTTTTACACTACCAGTGATGTGATTGGTTCGGGTGATTTTGGAGCACCTTTTGGAGCAGCCAAAAGTCAACTCCGGAGCAGCAAAAAGAATGTTTGGAGCACAGCACACACACTTCATTTGTATTCATTCCCCTGCAAATATTATGCTAAGGTTCATGCATTGGTATGTCTCGCTAAATGACATGCCCACTTTGCCTCCACTTCTGTGTTAACCTATTGTTAGTATCAACTGCACGGCAGGTTTGATTCCCTCATACAAAGAACTAGGTGTTTAGTTGCCCATAGAAGCACTAGTCACGGCAACAAGATGCTGATTGATGAACGACATTACGGACTGCTGTGAATGGTTATTTTAGCTATAAAATATAATGTAAAAAAAAAAGTAAATTCTTCTGATCTCATGTTCGAATAGAGTACTAATCTTGAGCACACAAACTGATGTTTCATTTACGTTCTAAATTAAAAAAAAAAAAAAAAAATCTTTGTAATTGTTTTGTGAACATTTATGACATTTTGTATGTAGAACTTCAGGAAAACAAATATTTGCATGGGAACGATAAGTATGCCTCTCTACAACGTTTTAAATATTAATAAAGTGAAATCAAATTTTGGCACAAAGTTGGTGCAAATTTCTCACATTTTGGCAAAATGTTGCAGGATGTAGCAGGGTAAACCCTTGGGCACAGTTTGTGCAAATGGCGCAGCAATCACATCACTGCATTACCCATTATTTGTACCACAAGCAAGAATTTTCTTTTTTTTAAACTCGGAAGTATGCTGCACTGCATCACAAAAGCCCGGCAGCAACGTACTTGGGTCCCCTTTTTTTCAAAAAATTTTCCACAAAAGCAACTTTTATTCGCTCCAAGCAGTAGGTGATTCAAGCTACCTTCCCAAAATAAAACATGGAGCTATTGCGCATCCAGCCTCTCTCAAACTTAGTACATACCTAGTAGAACCCGTTTATAACGAACTGCATAAAACGCTACGTCTAGTTCGATATATCAAGTAGTTCGTTATGGAGATATTCGCGTATAGCGAATCTCTACGATATGTTTGTTGTACATGGATTTCTAGATATCGAACAGCAAAAAACAGAATGCCCCTTACCGTTCACGAAATCCATTTATTGGGAACGATAATTTATTCACAGAAGGCAGTAATTTTAGCTTGGGTTTTTGCCTTGGCAGCATTTACAAGAATGGCGTTCTCGACGCGAGACACCACTTGTACTCGACGGTGAACTTGTTCTTTAGGATCGTGCTCAACATGCTTCTGCCAATCTTGAAGGTTGCACACACGTCCGATTTTCTCTTGCCGCGCCCGACACGGCGAATAATATCGACCTTGTCAGCAGATGGCAGCGCTTGCCACTGCTTCGTTGTCATTATTCCAGCAGACTGCACACACAACTGACACATGCACGACGAACAACTAGAAATGGCGAAGACAACGTACGACTTGGTTGTGCAACGACATTGAGATGTGAGAAGGATAGCAAGACCATAGCACTCTTCGATAACATTTAGCATTCTCCAACGCTCCGACAGATGCCGTAACGGTCGCGTCGTAAAGTGTGGAGTATGCGGAGTCGCACGCAAATTGTCAGCTCTGTTCGCAATTGTTCGTTCGCTGCCCAAGGTCGAAGAAAGCGGGCCCCCTGTTTATCTTTTCCCCGTTCGTTCACGAGAGGCGAGGAACGGGCGAACCAATTCTGCATTGTGAGGAAGCATTGCGAGGAAGCCAGACTCCACGGGCGCCGGAAGCCGCTCCCCTTTTCTGGCATTCGCGAGCGCTGCGAGTTCGATGTACCCAATATGCGGTTTGTTATGCGAGATATATGTTACGTGGACATCAATCAGAGCTTTGCGTGTTCGATATAGGGAATATTTCGCTGTATCCGAGTTCGTAATAATCGGGTTTAACTGTAGTAGGGAAGGGCAATTAACTTTTTGCCGTGGCTAAAGCTAACCAGCTTCGAGAAAACGGGCCCTGGACAACTCAACAACAAGCCGCCAAATCGGCAACACTGGCCTGGATGTCGACGGGGTCATCAATATGGCCGACGTCATCGAACAGGTCGTCTGGCTCGTCGGGGTCCGGCCGCGTGTCCAGGGCCTTGCGGGTGAAGTCGTAGCTTTCACACTCCCTGTCGTGGCCCCACTTGTTCGGCACCACCGAGAACTGGCCCATGTTCTCGGAGAGCAGCTGCTCGTTGAGCACCGCGCCCCAGACGTTGTTCACCTGCGGTGCCAAACAGAGGGCCGCGCGGCTCAAATTGCGCTCGTTTCGGGCGAAATGAACTGCAGTGGTTGGGTGTGTGGTACGACTAATGAGTGCCCTCTTGGCCTTTGTGCTTTTAAGGTGGAATGACAGCAAGGGCTCTTCTAAAGGTGTTACTCTGAGCTTAGCTCCATAACTTTCTCATCTGTCTGTGTGCAACAATTATTACATCTATGCAGAATTATTCTTCTGTGCAGAAGTAATAGCATTTTTTTTTAATAAGTAACTAATATATTTGTAGTAGCCAGGACCCCCTTCCTCTATAACCCTCCTATAGATTCCAGTGTTTTAATATGTTTTCTATTTTGCGTTAATTATTTTTTGGCCTTTTTTTTTATGGTTATGCAAACTCCTTTGTATAATACTCTTGGATCATCAAGAAAACAGAAATGAGGATGATGATAGAAGTAATAAGCATACAAAGTAATAAGTATACTGATGTAATAAGTATACAGAAAAGGAGTGATAATTGTACAGAAGAAATTAGTATGGAGGAGTATCAAGATATACAGAACTAAAGAGTATACAAAAGTAATATGTACATAGAGGCACTAAGCATTGAAAAGAAATACTAGTACAGAGGAGCAATAAGTATACAAAGTAGTTATATATGGAAGTAGAAATCATTCCATATGTTTAACGGAACACATACACTTCACACAATGTATTGAAAGAGATAAATACATTGCATGCAACACATACCGAGCACAAAGAACTTTTATACCAAGTTAACCAACCACTAAGGGAAATGCTGGGAATGCAGGTACACATGCTGCATGTGCATGCCTTATTTGCACAAAAGGCTCGAAGTAAATAGCCCACATAATGTGACCACTGCACACACAAAGTGCCATTTATTTAAGACGCTTGCTTAAGAAAAGTGACTCTTGCAGCACATGCAACTACACTCAGCATACTACTTGGTACTTGGGCACTATCGGCACAGAATGAAACACAAATGCACGTCCTTGGATACAAGCTGCGCTACCTGGGCTGATGAAACCGCGGAGAGGACGCGGGGGCTGGGTGTGCACGTAGCAGTAAGTGCACACTCTCCCAGCCCCCCCCCTACTTTTTGCAGTTTCATCACTCTGCAGGAGGCGCAGAATGAACCGAAGGCCGTGCGTTCTGCCGTTCACGTTTCACTCCGTGCCGATGGCACATCAGCCAAACGTCTAGCGACCGTCCCATCTTGGATGCTCACCCTCTTTCTGCCAAAGTTGAAGGACTGCTGTGGCTGTACGGCGCTCGGACAATCCGAGAAGTTGTAGGCGCCGTCCTGTGAGCATGCTCTTGGTCTTGTCCGTGGCCTGGCGTTTCCAGGACGTTTCATCGTCGTCAGAGTCGTCCTCGGAGGAGGAGGAGGACTGCTGACGGTACGCGGGTGCGCTCTTGGCAAGCGGAGCTTCCATCTGGGTTCCTCAAGACCCCTGAAAAGCAGAGATAGCTGATGCTAAAAGAAAGGTGTAACAACCTTTGTACCTTCAGCGATTGCCGCTTAGAGCTATTCCTCGACATTCAATAACCTACGAAACGCACGTTAGTTTTTTTCTCCACCTGATGGCAGTCGCAGGAAAACTGAGAAAAACAAGCAGCGTTTACGCCCTCAACTCACAGCAAACAAGCGATCCCGAGATCTGGAGCCAATTATATGCCGCCAATGTTTATCATAGCCACGCGCTGGGCTTGGCAAAGAGAGGGGAACGCGCCGAGTTCCACAGAATGTTAAGGTTCGGCTCTTTCCGTCAACGCAGCGATTGGGCACGGGCCACTACCCAAATGTATGTTGCCCCATCGATTGTCATGAGTCCGAATTGAGTGCTCATGCAGTAATCGAGTCCACCGTACGAGCTGCACCGAAATATTGTCACAGCGTGGGGTTGCAAAGCTTGATGACGAAATCCTTGGGATTGCATTGCTGACAATGCAATCCCCACACCTTAGTTGTCGAGTTTTGCGACGGAGAAAGTGAAAGAAAATTTCTGCTTTAAGATCTATAAAATTATGCGGTGACAAAGACGCTTCTTGGTCAGTGGTGTTGCGAGTGAATATGCTTGGGTCCCACTAGTGCCAGCAAGCTTGAGTAAAAGGAGAAACAATCCTACCCAATATCGCTGCATAGCCCCTCAAAAAAACACTGCAAAGGCAAACATTTTTTTTTGTTTGGAAAAATAATTATTACAAAATAAATTTTTCGCAAGAACCAATCTTTTTTTTTTTGTAAAATATTTTGTTATTAATTTTTTTAAATGTCTTTTTTCCTTTGCAGTGTCTTTTTATGTTAACCTTCTGAGTGCCGGGTTTTTTCCTGCCTGCCGAATGCAAATTTTTATTATTTATTTATTTATTGATATTGTTAACCTTCTCACAGGGCTGTTACAGGAGTAGAAGATATAATAAAAAAAAGAAAGTCCATCACGAAAGCACACTCATACATACACGTCACGCAAAGAAAATAAAAATAAAATCGTACAGTCGACTCAGGTTTAAAAGACAATGCATGCCGGCACATGGTGATTAAACGTGGCAGTGTTTAATTAATTGCATAAATTAAAAGGCCACAGAAAATGCTGAAGTCACAGTGTCATTCGGCAGTCTGTTCAATTCTCCGATGGCTCTAAGGAAAAAAGCTATATTTGAAGCAATATTTTCTTACTGAGTATTCTCTCATATCTAAAATATGCCAATGCCTCGAGGTTTCTTTTTCTAAGAATTTGGAGAAGAGTGTCTTTATCTATTTTTACATATTCAATAATCATTCAAAAATAAAATTTTCCGTCGTTCAAAACTTGTTTTGGACCCAAGGGTAGGCAGTTCAGCCTGTTGGCCAAGCTCAGGAGAAGAATGGTCGCACAAATATTTGTTCAATATAAACCAAGAAGCTAAATGTTGCCGTCAAAACCTTGAGGTCATTCTTTCAAGAGGCTTTACGTGGTCTTTATGTTTTTATTTCAAACTGCAATTGCCTTGTCTTCCCAGTCGTCAAATAACAAAGCACATTGGTCATTTTTAGATCTCGGTGGCGTGGCGTTGAAATACATTTCGCACCTTCTGTAACAACGAGGGAGGAGCACACCGAAACGAAAGTCGCCTAAACAAACATTTTCACGTGCAGTCAAAATATTACACCACAAGATCAAACGTTTTTGTCGCTTGCTCATACATGGTGCTCACATAAAAAATACCCGAGAGCCCAGTTTGGACTGGCACTCAAAGGGTTAATGCAAGAAGGCCATGTACAGTGGTGGACAATGCAAGCTGAAACGACCCAGCGACGCTTGAGAGATACAGGCGGTGCTGCCTTGACGCGGGAAGTTGGACCGGCAACAAGAGATAGCGTGTGCACGAGATTGTGGTGGCATGCCATCTGACTCAGCCTGATCGTGCTTGAGTAACTGTGTGCCGTCGCTGCGCACCTGCTGCTGCTGTGCCTGTTAATAGTCGTCACGACACTTGCCCGTTCAGACGTTTAAAAAGTAATCCGACTGGCGCGGGGACAGCGAGTTTTGATAAGAAAGGCGATGACAAGCGTGGGAGAGTGTAGCAAAGGAGAATCAAAGTGCTCCTACTCCTAAGTGCTGAAAAGAGCAAAAAAGCAACAGGCCGAGAGACATAGCATTGGCTATGGCACTCTCGTTGCTTGTTCAACTTCTCGGGTCGAGGTAGCACCACATGGTATCTTTCGGTCGTTGCTCGGTGGTTTCAGCTTGCACGGTCCACGGCTGTGCCTTTCCAGCAGCAAGTTCAGGCAGTGCAGCTTCAACCCAAAGCAAGGGATTTAATGATGCTACGGCCAGAGCAATAAGGTATGCATGAGTCAGTTCACTGCTTCGACATAACCTTTACTCCCAGTGAGGCTCAATAAACAATGAAAGAGCTTGAAGACAGGTTATGAGGCACTTTGAACCGTACAGTGATGCAAAAATGTTCCAAAAGCCAGGTGGATTCATGATCAAAAACATTTACTCTGGCTTTTGTGTTGTTTTAAGCCAGAGTGAACGTTTTTAATCGTACAGTGATCGCAATGTACGATTAATGTTGTATGTTTTTAAGGTAAACGAAGCGCCATCTAAGAGTAATTACAGCTGTAGCACCGTTAACCCCTTTCGCCTGGAACGCAGCAGTGGCAGCTTCAGCCTTTTATGATCGCGGGTTAGTGGTCCAAGTACCGCGTCGCTTACGCGGAGGGATGTGGTGGTGATTAGCATGGTTATAACGTTGGAAGAAATTTTTCTGTCTGCAGTTTCAAGGTGTTTTAAGTGTCGTCGCCGACACGTAACATAGCAGCGTTCTAAATTTGAAGAAACAGGTTAAAGAACGAAACTGCCAAAATGGAACGTATCACGGGCGCCTCACAAAGCGTTCCCGAAATGATCGAGGAACGAGCTTCGCGGCTCATGCAAGCTCCCTTGTTCCGTTTTAAACTGAAACGTTCTAACGGCTTCGTTTCCACTAACACTACACAATGTTCGATCTGCTCATGATGTTGGCGAAACTTTGGTATGGCTGGGCTGCACGCGCCAGCGAAGTTTTATCGTACGCCTCGATTTTGTGCGCATCTTTAAACCTTTGGATCGACGTAAACAAGACAAGGACATTGAAACCACCCCCTGCATCTACGACAAGAGTTTTCGGCATACAAATGAAGCACAAAACATTAGGAAAAGAGGATCATTCTGTAATTACCTGGGTCTCCTGTAGGTTACTGAAACGCGCAATCACCACAATCCACTGTAGAAATCGCTACTAAAACACCGAAACCGCCGAAACTTGACTGCCATGGTGGCCGCTACACTTGGATCGACTCAATCCAAATTTAGCGAAACTTTTTCTTGAGCAATAAAAAAAAAGAAAAATAAAGGCTTGATAGGTTTCATGAACACTCACTCAAATAAAAACATTTTGTAAAAATTATTCTAAAATAAAGTTGTTTTAATTGTAAGAAGGCAAGTGAAAAAAATTATGTTGGCCTTGTAACTACCGCCTGAACACTGCTGCGGCGTTTGGGGAAGCTAACATACAGAACCAACTATTAACTGGCTGAACTCGCCGAATGTTGAGGTCGTTACTATAATAGTTGGTTGGCAAGGTGCAAGTTGTGCACATGATCCATGTGTTGCGCTTCCTCTATCAGTCCGATGTCCTACTGCGAGCTGCGAGCTACGTTGCCTTTATCTTGGTACACTGTGATTGTATGAATCAGGGGCTCGTGATGGCACCTCCATGCACGTGACGAAAGTGGGTGGTAGCGAAATCTTACGTTAAAGCTAGTCATGCTGAAGTTCACGCTATTTATCGCGCTCGCGGCAGTCGTGTACGCCGACTATGAAAGAACTGTGAGTATGTGCTGTGTTTACCTGCGTGACTTGTCATCCGAATTCACGAAATTAAGTGGGATTCGAGACGACGCTGCTTCCGCGCAACTGAGGAAGTTTCTACCGAATCCGCTGCTTTTGACGTTGTGTTCTTGCCTTCCTCAATTAACCTCAACCGTGACTATGTTGCTGATCAGCCTTGGCTTAGATTATTACTACAGGAAGAGCTTTGCGGGGAACGGCGCTTGTAATGTTCTTATGTTTTTCATAATTTAATGAGAAGAGTAAGCGATTACACTTGGGGACAACTTTCCCTGAGCGCTGAATCCCGCCGATCAAAGCTGTTCACGCGCACACCTCACCAGTCGCACATACCCTCCGAAAGCGGAAAGAGATAGGCACGATGTGTATGTTTCCGGAACGATATGCGAGAAAATTAACAACAATAAACTATACAACATAGAAATGACGGAACAAGTAATGACAGAATGCCTGGAGCCTTTTCTCGGTTGTATATATATGCATTCACTAATTTAACCCATTCACAGAGGAAAGAAACATCGTTTTCACGAGTGGACTATAACGAATAATACAGAACTACATTTTTTTTTCTTTTCTGGTAGAGTAGAAAATACTGCGTAGTGACGTGTGCTCAATCACCTATCTCAAGTTGGCAAGCCCATGAGTCATTCTTATGCTCCCTTCTCAACAACCAGGCATGTAGCCAAGGAGGGGGGGGGGGGGGGGGGGGGGGGGGGGCATGAGGCCCCCCCCCCCCCCCCCTCTCCTTCCCGAAATCTTCCATTTTGCTGGGATTTCCTCTCCCCCCTCCCCCTGATACAGAATTTTGTCATCGGCGGGCCCTTCCCCGAACCAAAATCCTGGCTACGTGCCTGTCAACAACTGTATGCAGTTATAGGGGGCTATGTTCGACAAATGTTTCGTTTCTTCTAAAACGAAACGGATGTGACTTAACTGACGATACCGCGTCTGATTGGCTAGAGGCTCAAATGACGATAGAGGGAACTTTCGTCATTTGAGCCTCTAACCAATCAGAAGCGATATTGTCTCTTCAGTCACTTCCGTTTCTTTTTAGGAGAAACGAAACATTTGTCGAACATAGCCCCCCTAGAGTCGCATGTCTCACAGTGTGAAGGTTTCTGCCACATAGCAGTGCTTTCAAATCCTTGATGGGGAGCACCTGATTTGTCTGATCCACCATGTTTCAAGCCCAAGTGCTGTCGACATGTCCCGCATACATATATATTTATCATGTTTGTACAAGAGTAGCCCACATGTGCAGGCCACTTTGTCAAGCAAGCAAATGCACATGCCTTAGTGTGGGATGTGGACATTACAAATATTAGCACCATCTGGTCCAGAAATTTGTGTTTTGAGCACGACCCATTCTGCATTTTGACAGCTGGCAACTGCTTACTACAAGATGCCACTGCACATCACCATGGCGACACCCGTCATAAGCAGTCGTAAGCGGTCATACTCAAAACGCAGATGTCTTAACCAGCCATTAGCTCGCTACCCCACCAAATCCCGAGAGATGGCCCGGCCCCGAACAATAGCCCACCCCTATTTTTGGCTTGATCGGCTCTATTTTTTTAAACACCGAAGGATAGCCCACTCCTAGTAAAAGTAGTGTTAGGATCAATGATGACCTCGGCGTAAATGCGGCTAGTTAGCTATGGCGGGATGTAAGCAAATGTTGCTGAGTGGGAAGTACAGTCATCTTTGCTTCGTTGCCCCTCTCTACCATAGCAAACTTGGAAGGGACATGACCTAAAAAGAGCAATTTTTTTTATCTTTTCTTGATTGTACGCCAAAAGCTAGCCCGCTCCATATTTTCACCCGATTTGCTCTTGATGTTAGGTCGGCTATCTCTCGGGATTTTACGGTAGTTACCTTCGTCTATACCATCGACGCCGGCACGGTCAAGGTGGGATGCCACAATCGTTAGCTTACCTGGTCTGGAATCATTTCGTCACACTATCGGAAAATTTTCTCTGGGGACAAATCGAAGCACCATAAACGCAGTGCTGACCGTACTACGAGTCAACCAATCACATCGTTTGGGGAACCTCATGAACATATGGTTGATGATTCGGGGAAGTCGCTGGATCTGTCTACTCTCACAAAAGCTCCTTGGGATCCATCGAAAAGATGGACGATTGGTAAACGCTGCTTGAACTTGGGAGACCTAGGGGTCCTATTATTGGTAGCTCGCAAGGTTAAACAGATAGACAGGGGCCCATATGCATGAATGTCTGCTGGCTAGCAGACGCAAGATCGTGGCGATACATAAAATCTGCAGACGAGTTCTTGCAGAGCCTGAGAAGAACACGCTTGCGACACCCAAACGCCTTTCCGTCGCCGTTCCAGCTTTCGGCCGAGCTCGACCCCTTCTGCGAGCCAAGCGCGAAGTGCGGGCTCTGCTATGTGCAAGCAGAAGGCCCCAGCGACACGGTCCACCACTTCTGGGCAACTTTCGGGTCGCCCGCCGTGCTCAGCGTGCACACCCAGCCGGGAGTCCGTCTGCTCAACGTGTCCTGGCACCATCTACGGAAGCGGGACTTCAGCGTTGATGCTTTCAGATTCAGCGAGGCGCCGATTGTGTCTTCGGCCGTCGTCCTGTCGAAGGTGATTGCTGCTTCGCTTTGTAAGCAATGATTGTAGTGCATTGAGTGCCATACTGTATTGAATGCAGTAGTAGTGCATTGAGTGTAGTATTGTAGCGTACCGAATACGGTAATGTAGTGTATCAAATGCGGTAGTGTAGTGTATTGAATGTGCTAATGTAGTGTATTCAATGCATTCGTGTAGTGTACGGAAGCATTACAAAAAAAAGCCCAATAGATATCTGTTTTTGTAAAAAAAAATTTGGTTGCATTGGCATTATCTCGTACGAACTTGGCGGGTTCACACATGCATCTCACTGCTGAGACAGTGTAAAGGCAGTGCTGCATCAGCACCACTTTCATCACTGAGTCAGCATTGCACTGCGTGTGCAAGCTAGAAAACGGGGTCACTAGTAAACTTAGGGGTTGCCAAGCGCCTAAGAAAATGACTGAGGCTATGGACTGCTCGACGCCCAAGAAAGCGGGAACGGTGTCCGTAGCTAACCGGCCGTGGCGCGGTGTGAACGGCAGACCATGGCTTACCTACCCATGGCATGGGCCCAGACAGGAACCGGAAGGCCGCGCTGGAACAAAGTGAATGAGACGACCGATCGGAACGAATTCCAAGACAGCGACTGGGCACGCTGAGCGCGTGCCCTGCTTTTATATACAAGCATGACGCTATATACAAACATGACGCCATATGCTTGAGCCACAGCATGACTGCAGAGTGTCATCGTCTTGGAACAATTCACAATATTATTGCAGTCACATGCAGGGGAGTGCTGGGACAACGCTGTCATAGCGCAAACTCGGCGCCGTGTCTATGGCATCCAATCGTCACTGAGCTATATGTGTGAACCGACTGTTACATGCGTTATAAGGACACTGAGCCTCTGAAGCCTTTTATTTTGAGTGCCTAGAAAAGATGTGTATGTCACGCGCAAAAATTTAAAATAAATTTTATTGCAGTATATTTATGCCACAAGGCATGTTTTGAGTAGGTTAGCGACTCCAGAATATGCTTCTATTTTGAGCCATTGACTCTGATATAGAAGCATGTTTCATAATTGCTGAATTGTGTTTCGCAGCATAAACATTGCGGTAAAAGCAAACTTTGTGGAGCATCTATTTTACGATTTATGTGTCCAGTCCACTGTCCAAGCACCGAAAACAGGGTTTTGCAGGTTCAGTGTCCCTTTAACATACCTCTGACACCTCTTAAGAAAAAAAATCTGTTTTCTTGTGCAGTGCATTAAAAATGGTGACAAAACGTAATGAAATATTTATCATAGATTGAGGTAGGAACAGACTAATTGAAACCAGAAAACTGTTTCGAGTTTGCTGCCTCGGACCTGGGGTCAAGTTTTGTACTGCATTGTAAATAAGTAAATCATCAGTCAGTTTGCTGTAGTCTTGGTACATTATGATTGTCAGATCTTGAGGAAAGGACCGGTGCTAACCTGCCACAATTATGCAGTTATGTAATGTCTTTATAACCCACCTCATTTCTTTGTACTTTTCTTTTCTTTGTCAAATTTGAAATTGAAGAATTTTCATTTAAGCATGGTGCGCGGTAGTGAAAGGTTTTGAAAAAATAGCTGATATTCAATTAAAAATTATTAGGCCAAAACCACTATTCGCTTTGAACTCAAAATCCACTACTATTCACACATGACTACCGTAAAATACCAGACATCTGCCCATTCTGCAAGAAACACCCACCCCTCAATTTTGTAACATTTGGAAAATACACAAAGGACATGTCTTTACATATTGTTGACTCAAGGAGTGTCCATCCTCTAGTTCTGCGCAACTATCTCTAAAATTTGAGTTGGCGCTTGCGCAGGAGTTTACGGTAGTCGTAAAACTTCTAAAGCCTGTCCATGTCATATCTTGCGTAGTTCACATTTGTTGCATGAGAGATGATAGTAAATTCCTTAAAATAATTTATCATCTTGCTCATAAAAACTTTGGATCATATTTTACAAGTGGTAGTTTGCAGGTAGTTTGTGTTGGGAGGGGGGGAGGGGGCAGGGAGGAGAGGGAGGGGGGGGGGGGGGGGGGGGGTAGGTGTGAAGGGGATGGAAGGGAAGGGGAGGGGGGCTGTTGGTCCCCGAATGTGCCCAGTTCACTCTACTAACACCTGATGAACAATTAGTGTAAACAACTTTATTTTTGCAGGCTCAGTATTTCGCAAATTTAGAAAAGCGTAGGTTTCGGTAATTTTTTACGGGCACAAAGTTTTGCTTTTTGCGGCCCTCTGCTACGAATTCGTTACTGAGGGGCAATATATCTGTGAAACCAATTTTGGCGATATTTTTCAAGTCGCAATATACACAATAATCTGGTTCTCGCAAAAATCTAATCGCTAATAGTATAGGGGGGAAAACAGCCATCAAACCTTGGAAATGTACTACGATGCCAGCTACTGGAAGATTGATCATTTTATGTAGAAAGCCCCCAATACCTCGTACAAATCTTACACTCATACAGACGGAAGGGTAGTACAGTTATTCGTTTTTGATGCTAAAAGCCATGCTTTACCCGTGTTCCACTCCAGCTCTGGGAGTACAAGGACGTGGGCAACACGGCTAAGGTCGACCCCCACTTGGCAAACGGCACCCACTCAGTCAGCCTCGGAGACCTGGTGTGGGGAGATGTCAGCGGATGCGAGGGAAACGGCAGCGACATCGTCGTCGCCACTTTCACGGCGAACAGTTCCACATCAAAGGACGACGCCGTGTACTTCTCCAAGGATGGAACTGTGGAAGTC
Source organism: Ixodes persulcatus (assembly GCA_013358835.2). NCBI lineage: Eukaryota > Metazoa > Arthropoda > Arachnida > Ixodida > Ixodidae > Ixodes > Ixodes persulcatus. The sequence goes on along the minus strand of JABSTQ010010648.1, from coordinate 114,639 downwards.
ACCGTAAGTTAAAGTTTGCGTGCTTCCCCGAGGGCGAAGCGATAGTAACGGGCTCCGCGTACGTCCCAAGGAACGGAACGATGCAGGTCGCCGCAGCTCTGATCCTGCATGCTGTTCTAAAGTTAGAATGGTCTTTTTTTCTAGTGACAAGCGCCTTCTGGTGGGTTGTCTCCAAATTACAAATGAAATGCAGCCCAAAGGGCCTCCGCCTTCTGGAACACTTCGGCGTCGTGCCGCCGTGGCAGTCTTCATTGATTTTGATGCCCCACACTAGCCACAATAAAAAATAAATAAAAAAATAAAAAAAAAAAATAAATAAATAAATTTGCACAAAGATGGGTGTTAGCAATGTTGGTCGTGCCCCCCTGAAAATGGCGACTGCTGGAAGCGAGGCCAGGGGAGAGGGTGAACGTGTTATGGGCCGAGGCTAACTGGAAAAAAGTTGATTTATTTATAGAATAACCTAGATCTCTCCGAGGGCATTTTTGTGGCTGGTGCCTGGTACAGTCTTGTTGAAAAGAAATACGAAGGACGGAGTTGCGATCAGACGACGCCTCTGGCACCACATAGCGGCGATCATGGACGGAGTTTGAAGTAACATACCAGTTCATTTTTTTAATGTTTACGGCAGCAGATTTTAGCTCTATGAGTCGCCACCACTGCAGTGGCATAGCAGGGGGAGGCTGATAAGGCTTCAGCCCCCCCTTCCCCCCCTCTCCCCTGCATCCCAAGTCACGGACATCCCAGCCAGCTCAACCCCCCTGAAAAAGATTCCTGGCTACGTCATTGCACCGACAGCGCTGCTTTTACACTTTGCTGTAGTGTGGTCAGATATGTGCAAATGACTGAACCTTCTCATGCTGTTTGCATCAGGGAATGGGCACACGAAATAACTTCATAAGTTTATTTATGCGCTATAATTCCATTGAAGGCCTCTGAACTCTGCCTAGAGGGCAGTGGCGGATCCAAAAAGGGGGCGACGGGGGCGGCCGCCCCCTCCAAACGAAGTCGACCCCCCCCCCCCCCCCTCTCCCTTCTCGGAGGGCAATTTGACATGGGTGGACCCGCCGGTGCACAAGAAAGAATGGGAGAATAGTATCCTTACAAATTTTCCGCCCCCCCCCCCCCCCCCCCCTAAAAACCAAGTTCTGGATCCGCCCCTGCTAGAGGGGGCGTCATTTTGTAATAGGGCACTGATACTGCGACTTGAGCGATATCAGTCGAACCATTGCGTCCCGATAAAGGACAAGTTTCTTTATTAAAACAGCGAACATGCAATGATGTTATATAATGCGGGTGCCGACTATAGATCCTCGAGCACGTTGCACTGGAAATGACTGAGCTTCTTTCTTTGAGCTCATTTCAGTGCGATCGCTAGCGAGCCTTTTGTTTGTGAACAGTGGCAGTGTGGTGCTGCGCGTGGCCAGGGCTGCAAACGATGCCATGGCGCGAAGCATGCACAAAACTCTCGCCAGAGCAGTACCGTCGTGTTCCGCCAGGAGGTTTTGCAGGCTCCGGACATGGCACGTTCCGCTGTTTGCATTTCTGTTCAGCGAGACTGTGCAAAAAATATTATATTATTTTATAGCATACATAAAAATACAGTGTGTGACTAAACGAGGCTACAAAATGTGATACACTCATTTTAGAAATCAGATTGACTCTAGGTACTTTTCTAATAACAGAACAGTAGAAATCACCTTGAAAAAAAAAACACTGAACCTAGGGGGAAAAACAATTTATTTCTGCCTTTTTAGGACAGGCAAATCTCAAAATAAATGTTTGTCGAAAAAAAACATTTTTTTGACCCAATATTTTTTGGCTTAATATTGCAGACACCAGAAGGCGCGCTGGATGAGGAGAAGCTCTTCTTTTCTTCCAACGGCGTTTTCTGGTGTCTGCGATAGTTTCGAAGTAATTGATCTTTGATACCGATTTTAATAGAGAAATCGGCCACGTTTGTAAAATGCTTAGAGCCCATAGATTGAGTTGTGACCATTAATCGACTATTGTAGAAACTGATTTACTGCCCCTTTAAGTTTGACTACGTGCAGGTCTTTTAAGATGGCACGATAGAAATTGTCGCAAGTTGTCTGTACTGCACAATTTCTGCACTTTGCTTTTTTATATTTTGCTAACATCCTTGGGCCTTTTTTTACACCTTTTTTCAAATATTTATTTCAAAGTTCTTTTTCTAAAAAGATGGTTTCTCAAGTGTTAGTTCAGCTTGAAGAAACAAAGCAAAGCCTTTTACCTCCCAAATTTTACCACACACGAAACGTGAAAAACGCGCTCCAACTTCCCCGTGTCACCTTGTCGCGTTCAACTGGGGCGGCGTCTCACGGAACTCTATTAGAGAACCGATTCACAGAAGGTCCTCCCACGACACGAGCCATATCGACGGGCTCCACGTCATTACCGGACCGTGGGTGATAGGCTCAGTCTTTCTACATATTTCTTACGAGCATCTGCGTGTCTTCAGGTGCGAGTGCAGAGTGCACCCGGTCGCCAGGACCAGCTCCCTCACCTGCTCTACACGAGCAACAGCACTCAATTGGAAGTGTCGCTGCTGGGACTGGCCACGAAACTCGGCGACGACTCCCAGTTCGGCCTGGAACTGACGGCGCTCGACGAATCTCCCGCCAACTGGACCTTGACGGTCGACCAGCGGAGGTCTTTCGACGACGAGTACACCCCGGGGGTGTTTACGGTGAGGACGACACCCCACCTGTTGTGGGCCGGCCGTCTCGGTCGCACGCTGAAGCGAACTCTCGATTTGCGTTTCGAAAGCCGGATTTGTTGTATGTGGATTCGCGATAATTCAAACTCGGATATTTCATACTTCCGGTTGATTCAAACGATTTTTAAAATTTCGGTTTACAAGGTGCTTAATTGAGACAGCGTTTTTGCTTAATTCATACTATTTGTTTGTTGCGTCGCTTATCACCGAGCACCTGTGTACAGCGGGAAAGCAATACCCGTGAAGTTCGCGGTCATTGCTTTTCCGCAGTATGCGGGTGCTCGGTGAGAAACTCGCTCGATGGGACTAACCCACCGCGATTATGCAAGCAGTGCTGTCCTGACGATCTGCTTTCATTATTCCTGCTTGCTTTTTATTTTTCTAAGGAGGTTAAATTTGAGATTAAAGAAAGAATATTTGCATACAGGAAGCAGATTTATAAATTTCCTTGATTAGAATAGCTGGGTGTCTCTTTAGGTTTAATTTTATGTCAAATCTGTCATTTACATGCCATCCCAATGTGGTGATTGGGCTTTCTGAGGCCACACTTCATAGATATAGTTATATTAAGACTAACTGAGGTTAGAAGTGGACAAGTGGAAAGTTGGGAACAATCTTCATGAGTTGAGCTGAATTTTCATTTCAGCATGGTACAACGGTCGTAATAGGCTCGGAGAAACTATTCAATATTTAATTAAAAAATGTTTGACCAAACCCACAATTTGCTTCGAACTTCACCAATATTTTATCTGTGTGCCTGCTTATAAATAGGTAAGTCTGTGTAGAGGAAAGTGTAAAAAAATCTGCTTAGCAGACGTAGCTATTCCTATAGCAAATCGCTGCTTTGCCTCACATCATAACTATATGAATTTTCGACAATTCAAACTTCCGATATTTCAAACTAAAGCCTACGGCTTCCTGGAGTTTGAATTAGAGTCGACTGTACGGAGGTTTAGACGGCAAAAATCTGGTTTGCCCTAAAATGTATTCTTAAAATTTTTTTGCTATTTCTTCGTGGAAACGTATTGCCGCGAGCGCAGCTAACTAAGTAGGCAGCGCGCTCGTGGCCTAACGGTTATCGCGCGTGCCTTCCACGCAGAAAGCCCAGGGTTCGATCCCTGGCAGCGCCGCGTCTTTTATTTATTCTTCCAATTTAGATTTCTGGTAATTTCGAGAACCGTGTTGCTCGTTCTAGATTAGAATGTTCTGCGCGCCGAATGTTCCAGGCCGAATGTTCCAGAAGCCCACGCGTGCACAAAAGGGGCTCCGCGTAACCAACCGGTCTCAGTCTCGCCCCAGCGTTCGACTCTGCGCTTACGCCGACTTCGACGCCCGCGACGCTCTATTGTTATCTTCTGTTTCCTTCTTTATTTTTGGGCACAAGTTCGCCCCATTAAACGTTTAGTTTCTTCAGTTATTCGCCGCCTCATCACTTGTCCTTCGTGACAGTATGGTTGGTAGCAATTATGGTTTGTGGAACACGTCGAGGGCTGGCGTGTTTGCTGCGTCATCGAACAAACGGTCTTTCGGTCTCCACCAAACGACATCGCAGAAGTGTTGCGCCGTTGCCCAGCGTTTCGGGCGCCATACTTTTGGGCGTGCCTTTCGAGCGACGACTGTCCGAACCAAATGCCGAGTCCGCCTTTCACCGTCATCGCCTCTCGTTTGCAGAACGTTGCCGTGGTTCCGAGAGGCAACGCGTCGTTGGCGTTGCCGACGTATCTGCACTGGAAGCCGGTGTCTTACCGCGACGGCAGGCGGACGGTGACTCTCTCGGTGGATGCGAACAGCCAAAACCTGACGTCCGGCGCCGGCTGGTGGCGGTTCAACACGGCCACCGCGTGGATGGCGCACCGTGCGCCCAACGTGTCGTCCACGGCGCTCAACCTGACCCTTGGCTCGGAAGGGGACGGACACTACAAGAAGTACCGTTACGCCACCTGGTGAGTGGCGAGGGCGTTTAAAATAGGCCGGCTCGTCCTTGCCGGGTTTGTGGCCCGGGTTGGGCAACGCGAGTAGAGCATCTCGTGCCAGGAACTGTGGAACTTTCCCATTAAAATATTTTTCAGTCTGTCGATGCTAAGAAAAGGTAAAGGTTCGAGCACTTTGAACACATTTTTATTCGTTCCACTTTTTGGCATAACTTTCACTTACTAAATCTATCGTTTCAGTATGAAACTATCGAGACTTAATTTTTTGCGGCTTATATACCAAACTTTTATGGAGCGGTTACTATGAACTTAGTCTTTGCATTTTCATGTTCGTTTATTATAAAAAAAATTTTAATTTGCGAAAGTTGATATATGTGGTTATGCATTTACTAAGCTTTTTCATTCAAATTTTTAATTAAAAATGCACATTTCGTGAAATTTATTTTTTAGTAATCAGCAACAGGTATTTCAGCATGCATTCCATTAGAAAAATATGTGATTATCAACACCATTTCATATTGATAGATTCATTGAGCGGATTCCATGCCAATCTATGCTTTACATCGTTCTGGGAGTATAGTACATCATGATTGGTTCACAGGGCTGGATCTTTGCGTGCCCTCCTTCTATATGGCAATTAACACTACCTGCATATTTCACGCCGATTGAGTGAGCGGTTCAAAAGTTGACATTCCCAGGTAGTGTGCTCCCTTAAATAATTTTTTCTTCGTAGTAGCCTTGACTTTGCAGCATTTCAAGGCTGGTTAACACAGTTGTGTTAAAGTGTGAGATCAAGTGCATTGCGCCCGCTTGTAGCCGCTTGCGAACATGCCGGCACGTTGGCGTCATCTTTCAGGCAGCCCTGGAACCCTTCCTATCCGTCAGTGAAGTTTTCTAGTGTTTTGTAGATCAAATCAATGCACCATCTAGGAGAAATAGTTGCAGCCATGACAGAATAACGTTTTAATTGCAGGTCATAGCTACTGTAATTATCACTGCGTTCTTGGATACTTCAGATAAGAGGATAATCTTGTTGGAGTCATATGTTTGCAGTTGTTGTCAGGAGAGAAACGTGTACCCAAACTCTTTTTGCGTCTTTTTTTGTTTCTTTGTTCTAGGTCCGTGTCGGCGGGATTTGGGAGCCTGCCAGTGGAGCAAGTCTCGACGACAGTGATTGCAGTCACGTCAGTTGGGCTGGGGATACCGGCCATTGTTGCGATTGTCACGGTGGGCTACCTCGCTCTGTACAAGCCAGAACCAAGTCTTTAACTGAATTTAGACCTTAGTTTAGGCTACGGATTGTACCGTCAGAGTTTGCCACACCAAAGAGCGAGGGCGTTGCACTCAGAACGGCCAAAGGCTCGGTCGGTTCTGTTGTCACGAGTCTTTCATTTCAAACTATTTGACGTCCAAAGTCTGCCTTTCCATCACAACCACGAATAGGCATGCGAAATCTCTGCTGCGAGCCACGCGTTAGTCGATAAATTGAAGACGGCGATTATTTCGGGCCCCGAGAAACTGCGTCTTTCTCCAAAATAATGTCTCGTGCAATCGGTAACGGCAGACCACCAACCTGTTGTGACTAGGGTGCCTTCATGTGCGCTTTGCTTGGGGTGATGACATCTGGCCATTTTGTTTCGAACGCTTATATATGTTTTTTGTTCGGAAGCGCGTGAAAGGGCATGTCCCTGCACGCGCTCGTGGCGCTGACTGTGCTACGGCGACATTTTGTTCCCTGCGATTTCTTTGTATTTTCCCTGTGAGCGCGTGCTGTCGGCATCGGGTACTACAAACAATGTCATCACCCTAAACAGAAGGACATTGAGGCACTCTAGTTGTGACATCTCTGATTGACATTTGTCGGTAGAGGCATGTAGTAGCAACTTTTCCAGGGACAGCAAGGTTGTGTTGTTCGACAGTTCCTGCCTTCTGCCCAACGTTGTGATTTTGTGTTGTGGGTTTCATCATGTCAAGAGTTGGCACCTGCCCGCTTGCCTGTTGATGTCCCTCCAACGCATGGCGACTGGACAAAGACTGTGTCGTGTCAGTGACGTTCCCATTCCAGGCGACTTAGCACTGTTTGGAATACTACTGGATTTTCATTGTTTCTAAGCTCTTGTAGGTGATGAATAAATTTTACTCAATAATTTCACCGGTTCCTAAAGGTGCAGCATCTCGTGCGTGTGACTACAAAATTATTTTAGTGGGGCGTCATGGTCGTGGTCGTTTTGTTCTAGGAAATACAGGGATAGCGCAAGGTTGTGTCGATCGACAGTTGTTATCATGTCACGATGAACTATAGGAGTTGTTTTATTTGTCTAGATAGTGTTCCTAAAGGCCAGACGAGTAATTGTACAAGTTGCTGACGTTTTTTTTTGTGCATGGGACTGCAACATTATTGCAAATGGGCAAACTTCACCTTCTGTTTTATCTTGACATCCTTAAAGATAGAGGATAAAACAAAAGCCCAGGACTAGAGCAAGGTTGTGTTGTTTTTGGGTGCGGTCACCTTGTCATAACAGAGTGTACTTACTATTTTTTTAGCTCACATTCCCAAAGACTGCCTAGAATGGTCCTAGCAGGATCACCACCATATATATATATATATATATATATATATATATATATATATATATATATATATATATATATATATATATATATATATATATATATAGATATATATATAGATAGATATATTTCTATTGGAAAGAAGCAATTGTTTTTGAGCTCAGTTTAGTTTTACGAGCGTTTTTTTATGGCAAGTTAGCTTGACCTTCCGGGTGGTTGCTCTCGTTTGCTCTGGGGCACTCTTGTGGAGCTTGCGCAAATGGGAGTTTGGTGAGAACAGCAGTGGAAATTGTTTTCAAGATTGAAGCATGCCGAGTCGATAATCTCATATTTCATAACGTCACTAAATCAAAAAGCCGAATTGGATGTTCGATATGTCGAGGTGTTTTACCAAACTTAACCTACAAATATTCCAGCAATAAAACAATAAATGCATACCCATGTTTCCATGTTTTTGTTTCATGAGACCCAATGGCACATTGTATGAAATTGGATGCATCTGCATATTAATTTAACTTTTCTGAAGTGACGAGTGTATAGAATGGTAGTATCCTAGAACTGTGGCCACCAAGTGTGAATGTAAAAAACGAATGGCACTGTTGAGTGAGAATTTAAGAAAAAATACATCTTTCTTTTAATCATTTTGAACATGTAAAAACACATGTGGCACTTGGATCGTCAAAAGGCACTTGCGGCCTTCACACTAAAGTCCCAGAGATCTTGCGTCCTTATAGAGCACGGACAACTTCCGACTGAGGTTGGCACTTGCGCGGCGACTGTCAAGAGTTGACCACATCGTGACTTCGCCGTGGGGAGACTGTTCCCTCACTGAGTTCAATACTGAGGCATACTTTGCCGCTAGGTTAAAAATATCACTCTTTATCTTAGGGTGGTCCTGTTCCCAGAGTTGGCTTGGAATGAGAGCTTGGGGTGTCTCGAAAACTCTACCATTGTCACAACAAGAAGGTTGAAAGTCTTAGCCGTGCCTTAAGTTCGAAAACAGCTTTGCACTTTCAAGTTGTTTTAGTGATATAGACAAGGTGAGCACTTTTACACTGTTTCTGCAGGTAGCTTGGTGACAAAGTGTTATTTTTCGTTGCATTTTAATGACGGAGACATTCTTCAGCACCTTCTAAGGAGGCCCATAATGCAGCATGCTCATTGACTTTGAAAAGATAAAAGCTTATTTACAGCGTTATGGGGTCTGGTAGAAACAAAAGCTGCCCAAAGTTGCTGATCGAATCTCGTCTTGAGCACCCAAAAAGTGACTGGCGAACGGGCTTGTCGCAAAAGATTAGTTTTGGCACTGCCGTTTTGAACAGGTAAAACTGGCGAAGTCGGAAAAACAGTTCAAAGCCTCGAGAGACACCCATGCCATTCCCCTTTCCAAAAATACAAAAAAAAAAAACTCGGGTTTTCCTTTGGTAAATATGGCACTGACACTTGGACATAAAAACAAAACACAAAACCCTGCGGAACGCATCAAGGAAAACGGCAGCTTCAGTCACTCGCCAAACTCGATGAGTGAAAGATCCTGGAGTATTTTGACTTTGGCGAGCGCCTTCTTTTTGAGCGGAAGCCGGCGCAGCGAGGGCACGATGGATAGCGCAAAGTACTCGTCCTCGTCCAGCGGACGGTTGAGGATGTTCAGCACTTCCGACTCAAACGAGTCCAGGGATTCGTTGATCAGCTGGGGCTTCCGCTCCGGCGGTTCTGGACTCTGATGGAGTCGCAGCGGAGCGTAGTCCTCCGGGGCGGTCTGCGGAGATCCAATAAGCACCATCTTGGTGCAGTGCGAGTGGGCGGGGGGCGGCGTTTCGCTGGACAGCCCCTCTTCCAGTTGCGGGGTCTCGCTCCCGTTGGAGTAGTGGTCCATGCTTGCGTCGGACATTCCGAGCGGCTGCTTGGCTCTGCGTGGTTAAACTGGGCCGTTATTTTGTACGAGGAAAAGCGTGTCTAGTTAGTGTGTGCCTCTCCGTCCGTTCCCCTCCCCCCCAAAAAAGCGTGCATAATGCGAGTCGTCCATAATGGAAAACTAGAAATATGTGTCTTGACCCAGTTTATCCTTGAAAAGTGTGTGTACATAGCAAGGCCTTAATATTGCAGGGTTCACATTAACGAAACATACATTGGTTCAGACTTGAAAAGAAGTATGCTCTCTGTGGTGGCTGAAGGATGCTCGTTTTAGATTAAGTTGAAAACAAGTCAGCTCTCGGAAATTGTGGAAACGGCTTGGTTTCTATAGGAACTTCAGTGGCTAGGTTAATGAAAGTGCATGTTCTTGTGTATGATGTAATGCATGAATCGAGGAGAATACGCATTGAAAAACGCCGTTATGGGACAGTGTAAAAATTAAGCATGTGCTGCAACCTCATTCAATCAATGTCTAGTGTCACTGAGACAGAGGGGCAAGATTGATTGTGCATAGTATACCTCGAACTGCTTCGGACTAATGTCATGTGCCTTCTTCTGTGCCAGTTTATGTATATATATTTTTGTAAAGTGGCTGAATACAGTGAAGCCAAACAAATGCAATGAACTGGGCCAGACTTTGTTAGCTGGAACGCACAAATGGCTGTCAATTCATGCACTGCCTCCCTAAAACAATTCGGATTCTTGGATTGGTGGAAAGGCGAATCCTTCCCTACCCTTCGTATGGTGTTTCTGAGAGTACATGCCATGTGGTGTTGGCAGTGCAGATTGGCTACCACTTATGCGCTACAGGTAACAAAGTCCAGCATGGAGTTTATTTGCAAGCGGGGTTTACCTCGCAGCTCTGCCGCAGTCCTTGTAAAAGTCGAGGGAGTTGAAGTAGGTCCACTTGCTTTTTCGAGCTTCCCAAGGCAGCTGACTCGGATGCTCCAGTGCCCTTAGTTCTCGGATGTACCTGTCGCGTAGAGACTTCCATAGCCGCTGACAATCTTCCACTGGAAACAGCGAAAATGCCACTTGAGGAAAAATTCAAACACTCGTGTTGCACATTTGTAACGAATGCTTATAAAGTATTCTCTGGTACAGCATGTCCGTAAAGGCTTTTACAAGTTTTGAAGGCTCGTTTTTGATAGGGTTTTGTTCGTGAAATGGCTTCCCCACAAGAAAAGATGCGGTGCTTGCTCGGTCGACTACTACTTCCTTTATCCAGCACGGATCCTGTCACAGGGGCGGATTTAGAGGGGGTCCGGATGTCCTGACCCCCCTCTTGATCTCTGCATGTGTAAGGGCGTGAAACGAGGGGGAGGGGGTTCCTAAACAAATGGTACGCTGACCAACACCTGACCCCCCCCCCCCCCCCCCCCCCCTTTTCAGGAAATTCCTGCATCCGCCCCTGATCCTGTCCCCTATAAATGTCTCATGCCATAGGCAATGGATTGAACGAAGGCAAACACTACACCACCTTGAAGAAGGCATTTACACGCACACAGAATAGTATTATAGTATTATAATTCACACGCACACACAGTATTATAATTATAGTATTATAATATAATTATAATATAAGTATAATAATTATAGTATTATAATTCACACGCACACAGAATAGTATTATAATTTTTTTTTTATAGAAATACCTGGAACACGAAATTAAAGAGTAATAGAATTACAAAAATCGACTCAATTAATGCTATGCAAAACTCAAAAACAGAGATGAGCTTTAAAATTGGAAAAAGAACTTTACGAACATTTCATACAATAATAAACTTCGCCCCGAGTCATACCAATGCAGTGCCGCTTGCTGTGAGACAAAAACGAAAACTGCGTGCTCGTTAAAAAAAAAAAATTGATACTGCCTAAAAACAAATCTGATCCAAACCTGCAAACACGTGCAGACGCGGACGCCAACACATACAAAACTGCACACAAAAACAAAATTTATGTTGACACTTCCGCGAGCCGCACTACAAAAACAAACTTAACAAACCAAAAAGAAAATAAAGAAATCTCCGGCGAAACTGGCACAACGCCAGACAGCCATGCGTTTGGCAGCAAGCTAGAGAGCGCCCGTCAACAAATGCGGCCGAAGGGCGATCGTCTCACCGGTGTCCATGCCCGTCTCTTGCCTGACCAACTCCCAGACTTCTCGCTTCCGATCCACGTCCCTGTAGCCGAGCCGCTTGCAGTCGTACAGGATCGGATACTTGCGAACGGACGAAATGAAGGCTTCCACGGAATCGGGTGCCATCGCGAAGAAAGCACCGCGGCGACGCTGCCGCCCCGCTGCCCGGAACACGTCAAACCGCGAACGCAGCAGAACGACGACAACGCTAAGCGCTCGCCGCCGCCGTCGCGCTGCGGCTTCGCCGTCAACGCTGGACAAAGGAGGAGGCGGAGGGGGGGACCTAGCAGCCAAGCCCCGCATTTTCTTTTCTTTCGTGCATGGCTCTCTTCCAAATCCTCGGTCCCTCTCCCCACCGAACTCAAACCGGCGGAAAACTGACCCCCCACCCCTCTTTTCCTTTTTTTTTTCTTTTTCTTTTTTTTTTTTCTAAGGGGGGGGGGGGGGGCGTTTTTCGAATGCTCTTTCCCCTCCGGCGACCGCCAGCCAGCCGCTCCCATCGGAGGAAGCCAAATTCCGACGCCAGCCCAACGTTCCCCGCCACCGCCGCCGCTCCAAAAACTTCGCCAGAAACATTCCAGACAAAAGAGGGCCTTTTCTTAATTACAGCCGAGGCGCGCTCCCAAAAACAACACCACCAGCAAAAGCCGTCGGTTCGCGGAGGGCTCCAGTGTGGCTCCAGTTTGCTTCGCCTAGCGCAGCGCCGCAGCGCCACCGCGCTGGGCGTTAGGAGAGGAGGGGGGTCACCATCGTCTGCTGGAAGGAACTACGCGAAGCCCCCTCTTTTCAAAAACGGTGGAAAGGGAGTTAAGGGGGTGTAAAAAGCAACGGAAAAAACGTTGTGCCCGAAAGCCATGGGGTCGTCAGCTAAGGGTGGCTGGTCGGTCGACGATGGCCCAGCGGGCGACGAACGCCGACCAAAGAAGCGGTCCCCCCCTCCCTGTCTCTTGCTCTCAAGTAAAAAGGCAAAAGGGGGGCACGCAGGGGGGAGCGGCAGCGTCGAAGGCGCCGGCCTTGGGACTGCTCGCTGGCGTTCTGGCGCAGAGAGCGCCGAAGCTTGCGAGGGCTGGCTCCGTTTTCTCCGAAGCGTACCCCCCCCCACCATCCGCTTCCCCCTCTTCAGCTGCCCCCAGAGCCAGCGCACCCCGACGCAGCCGGCGCGAGCCGAAAAGCGGGCAGCCTCCAAGCATAAAGAGGAAGAAAACAAGATAAAAGGGCCCAGGGGGGGCCAAGATAGAACGGGACGCCATGTTTTTTTGTTTCTTTTCTTTTGCCCGGGGGTTTCGGACGGAGGCAAGACCCCTCTCGCTCCCCACGGGGCAAGGCGGCAACAGCAACAAGGGGCAAACGTGAGCGGGGCTACGGCCGGATGGGGGACACCGCCAAGAAGACCCCACTCTGTGGACCCGAAACTTTTGTCCGTTTATTTCCTATTTAGTTTTTTTTTTTTTTTTTTTTTTTTCGTTGGCTGTGCCGCTCGGTTTCCGCGCTTCCGCGCCGAAAGCGACAGGCTGCGCGGACCATTGGTGCGTAGACCGAGGTTTTCCGTCGTCGCATGATGGCGGCCGATGTGCCCGTCCGTCTGCTTCGTTTTTCTCTCGCTCGCGGAGATGTTATACGGAGCCGTCTGAGCTTGAGGAAAGCGTGTAACCCCGGGGAAACGGAAAAATGGTCCCGGAACTAATGATCCCAAGCACAAACTAGGAAAAAATGGTCCCAGATAAATATCGCCAATATGGGCTCTGCGTTTTCGGATAAACCCGATAAAATCCAATAACACTCGCCGGTAAAAATTTTACGATTTCCAATTTATACGAAAAGCTCCGAATTTCGAGGCTGCCGGTTGCACGAACTCGTCCGGCTTATATATTTTTTCTGGAAAGCTCAGAAATGTTTTGCGCTCATATTCTTTTTTATTTGAACTTTTGTTCTGCAAGCGTCTTAAAATAATATATTTTGAACCCATATATAAAAAAGCTAGGTAGCCTCTCTACGACAATAATCGAATGGGGCTCGCTTATATAAATATACTGCTATATAAAAAATTCTGCTCAAAAACTGCGAGGCATGCGACCGGAGGTTCAGCAGCATATATTCTGGCATAGCCATCCAACTGTACGGAAGGCGATCGACGCTCTACGGGCGGTAGCTTTATCTGTCTCCGTAAAAATTGCTCAGGAGTCTGTCGGAACACCAGCGAAGAAGAAACAAAAACAGCGCTGGTCCAGATGCTGCGCAAACTGCAGGGAGCAAAGACGATGGAGGAATTCCTTCGAGGTGTCAGCCGCACTGTTCGGTTTTGAACACCAGGTGTAAGATCTTGTGCACGTCCATTTATGCCTTATCAATAAATTGTATAATTTCTGAACATCTTGTTGTGAAATATATTTTAACCTAGGTTGCTGATATGGTTAGAGACATGGAGAAATACCAAATGTGCATGAAAACCTAATGTACCTCAAAAGGCTTCGAGCTCTGCTCGTTATGTGTGCTTCCACCACGCGTCATGACGAGATGGAAACAATTCAGTTTCATGGCTTCAACAGTATGTCTAGGGGTACTCACTTTTCCTTTCAAAAGAGCCTACTGATATCATAAATATTCTAAAGCCCCTTATATGAAAATAGTAATAACGCCTATAATATCGTACAAGGTCACTAATTAGCAGTATGAAGATAACTGTTGGACAGTACTCATTTCGAAAATATTTTGACGATTTTGAATAAAATTAAGTTCAATACCCGAAAACTTTCTTCGAAGTAACCGGCTCCAAAATATAGACGACATCCTTCATTCCACCAGGAAATCACTGATTGCATAACGGATGGAGTATATTGCATGGTATATCTTAGTTTCAAAATGATATTCTTGCGGGACCATTTTTTCCTACCTTAGACTTGGGACCATTAGGTCCGGGACCATTTGTTCCTACACCCATAACAGCCCAACTACCCAGAACACAATTCGCGGCTAGCAAATTAGTTTTCCTTCCGCCCGAAAACAGCCGATCGAGAATTGGCCGGCTTCAGTCGCGCTCACTCTCTTTTCCACGGTCAAGCAATGTAGTTTTACATTTATTTGTCCCATATAATGCACCCCAAAACTTCAGTTCGACGTACAGCGCACTGCCGTCATACTGACGGCCCCAACTTTTATGAGGGGCTTGATATGCGATATGACCTATTAAGCAGCTAAAGGTACGTATCAAAGACTACAAAATTGAAGGACGTTTACAAATCTCTGTAACGCGAAATTAGAGTGCAGCTCTTGAAGAGGAGGAGGGAAGTGTACGGAGGGGAGGGTATGCTCCTCCTCCTCCTCCGTACCCTCCACTCCTCCTTTCTTCCCCCATCCTCCTCCACCGTACCCTCCCCTCCTCCCACAGTTTCCCCGCTAAATTTAGCTGGAAAATTGACGCCACGTGACCTCAACACAAATTCAGTTTCCCCGCTAAATTTAGCGTGGAAACCCTCCACTCCTCCCACAGTTTCCCCACTAAGTATAGCTGGAAAATTGACGCCACGTGACCTAAACACAAATTCAGTTTCCCCGCTAAGCGGGGAAAATGACGACACATGGGCAGATTGATACTTTAGAGTAGACCCATGTTGCGGATAAAAAAAACAACAACAGGACGCGGGATGGCCAAAAAAACGTGCTTTTCGTGTAAGGCTCGTCAAATTATGAGGCGCTGGAGAAATTCAGCCTTCTGCGTTAAGTCCTTATTTCGAACTCTTTTTGTTCGCCTTCCGCCCATTGAAAAGCATGCGGGAAGGGCCTTCGAACGCACCTGGTATCGCTGCGCCGCAGCGTTCTTCCGCACGTCTGCTTTCCTCGCCGTCACCATGGCAACGAACGCCGAATGAATGGAAGCACGCACGGTACCGCCGCGTGAAGCCAGCAACAGCTGACGCCATTTTACGAACGCCGTCTGCTATAGCCAAAGCCGAACGCGGTATGTCAGATCAACCGCCTCCGCCGGTGCTCGATCGCCGTCGGCGATCGAGCACCGGCGGAGGCGGTTGATCTGACATACCGCGTAAAAATGGCGTCAGCTGTTGCTGGCTTCACGCGGCGGTACCGTGCGTGCTTCCATTCATTCGGCGTTCGTTGCCATGGTGACGGCGAGGAAAGCAGACGTGCGGAAGAACGCTGCGGCGCAGCGATACCAGGTGCGTTCGAAGGTCCTTCCCGCATGCTTTTCAATGGGCGGAAGGCGAACAAAAAGAGTTCGAAATAAGGACTTAACACAGAAGGCTGAATTTCTCCAGCGCCTAATAATTTGACGAGCCTTACACGAAAAGCATGTTTTTTTGGCCATCCCGCGTCCTGTTTTTTTTTTTTTTATCCTCAACATGGGTCATCAATCTGCCGACACATGACTTCGTGTCACGTCACCCATGAACCAATTCCGTTACTCCGCTAGATTTAGCGGGAAAATTGACATCACATGACCTCAACACAAATTAAATTTTCCGCTAAATTTAACGGGGCGGTTACGCCAACGGCGACGCCGCGAAACGCGGAAACGGGCGCCTAAGAGCTGCGCTCTAAAAAGAAAGCACCGAGGTTTTGCGGTAGCGCCAAAAAAAAAAAATTAATTTTTTTTTTTTTTGCAGACAGTAACAGGTACATTAGCTATTTTAATAAGCTGTACGCCTCGGCTACCAAGCCGCTCGTGAAAGTTGGTACCTTCGGTTTGACGTCACTGAAGTTTTGCGGTGTATTATATATGACAAGGGGTGTAAGCACTACACTTCCTATTTTTTAGAATGCGTGTACCAAGTATATTCAAAGTTGAGAGTCATCTAAGGCCCACATTCAGTATGAAAAAGAGAGAAAAAAAAAATACGAACCCCATTTTTGTAACCACCAAAAAGCTGAAAAAGAAAAAAAAAATGTTGCACAGATTACAGGAAGTTTATGTACACGCGTCATTCCCAATATGGCGGCGTACGGGGGGCTGGACGACGCGATGGCGGCGCACGACGGAGCAACGTTGCGACGGACGTGCATGGTGCCGCTACTTCGGAACTGTCGTTCGTGGTACCGGTCAATCGATCTTCAAGCGCAGAACATCGAGCGGAAGGGATATCGACGCTCTGCAGCAGTTTTACTACATGGGCGCCGCCATAACCCTCCTTCGATTTTTGTTTCCTCTTACTACGTTTACTTCACTTCATCATGACCACAGCAGGACACGTTATTGTCACTTTAGATTCTACTGTGGTGTCCTTCTCTCCAGCATTGGCCTTTGATGGAGCTCGTCAACGGCCGCTGCCAGCAACGGCGGCTGTCATCTGGTGCGTGTGCAAAGCGTCTGTAAATGCGAAACAATCACACGGCAAACGCTGGTGCACCGCACCAACTTCGTCGCCTGCTTCACACGCCAAAAAAGCAAAAAAAAAACAACAACAAAAAAACACGGTTGAGTGTGTGTAAGTGACTTCCGGCCATGAGCTTCCGTGCTCATGTTTCGGTTTCGAGCAGTTTAGTTTTTCGACTTTATTAAAAATATACGTGAGTCTGTAGCAAAATATTGATTCGGTAATCTCCCGACACCATATAAAATCGCCAGGCAAAACAACAACAATATTTTGGGGGTTAGTCAGTGTCTTATTAATTTCGGTTGGAGGGGGGGGGGGTGAATTGTAATTATGTTTAATTTACACTATCGCGTTTGCCCACTTACATTGTGCTTATTGACCAATTTATTTATTTATTGGCTCGGGTTATTTTGTAGCGCCCGAAATGACATTATCGCAGGAAAGCGGTCAGAGTACGTACATGATTATTTTGTAGGAAATAGGGTCTGGACATTCATAGTACAGACATTATTACATTCGACTATCGTGGAAAGACGAACAGTACGATATCTTGTAACAGAGCAAACCAAACAGAAATCGCCTTCCTTTAATCTCGTGATCAAGTGCATGGGCGTGCAGGTAGATTCAAAAAAACATTTTAATTATTTTTCTTTTATCTTGTTCAGACAGACACGATGATAATCAGTGCCAGTTGTGCCACACGAACATTCCCACAGAGCGGTGAACTTCCAACCTGAAAGGCCGCGTACCAGAAGAGTTAAAAATACCAATGCCTGGTGCCGATTCGTCAAAATTTGCCCAGCCAGAATCATGTGCGCCACATGTTTCAAACGCACAGAACGACAACGTGTCCCCCCAAAACAATGTGTTTTTTTTTTTTCTTAGAGCGCAGCTCTTAGGCGCCCGTTTCCGGCTTGAGCGGCGTCGCCGTCGCCGTCGCCATTGGGCGCGTTCAGTAGCGCCTCCCTTTCCCCCGAACGGAGTCACTCGAGTCGGAGTCATCGGAGCGCCTACTGAACGGCAAAAAGAGCCGCGGCTCCAAACCTGCTTCTACGCAATATCCGCTTCCTCCCCTGTGCCAGACGGTCTCCAAATAAACTGGAAGCAGACGATAGCGAGCACGATCTCTTTTATTTGACGCCGGTATTGAAGAAGTCTTGACAAGGTCGTTGAAGTAAAAGCGAGTGACTGTACACATCAGCACTGCTGCTCGAAGCGATGCAACGCGATCGAGCCCTTCGCTTGGCGGTGCAAAGGCAGCTACTGTTATAAAAACCGACAAAAACGTCGTCAGCACACGCAAAATATAGAGCTCGGCGAATCTACGCCGCCGGTTGCGATACTTTTATACGGCCATACGTTTGTTCTGCCTTTCGTAACGAACTTCCTATAAAATGTATTCGTATACACACGGGAAGTTCGGCCGCGCTCGGCGATCGAGGTTTTGTCGGCGGAAGCGAGCGTCAGCCAACCTGCACCCCGATTTAGCTAGGCAAACAAAACATTAATCGGGATCATGCTCTGCGTGAGTGTCAAACCGGCTACCGAATTCGCGTTCATACCCTGCCTTGCTCTGTTCAGCGCGGGCAGGATTATCGTCGATATTCGCCGAGTTTCCGTGCAGCGGCGATCAAGACACGGCGTCAAATGAACGTTTACGTTGTTTATTAGCATATTCAAACCAAACAAAATACGGTCCAATGCATTTTCCGAAAAGAGCCTTACCTGGAAAAGAAATTAGAACGCGTTATTCGTCTTACCTTGAGCGCTTTTCATTAACAAAGGCGAGCAAACCGCCCACCTGCGACAGAACCGACGCAACTTACCCCGCCATTTTGGTTTTTTTTTTCTCTTTTAGCGCCGGAAATCGTCACCAGTCAGGAAATGACGTCATCTTTAGCTCCTTTGACTCTACGTGCACCGTCTCCGGACTCGGTGCTTCGGAGCTTGACTCCGAAGCCCCGGACTTACGTGCACCGGAAGTGATTTTTGGCCGTCTAGTGGAAGGAGTCAGTGACTCCTTGACTCCGGGGCCGCTACTGAACGCGCCCATTGGCGTAACCGCACGGTGCATTATGGGACGCGTGACGTCACTGGTGACGTCACTGATGACGTCATCAATGATGTCATCAGTGACGTCATCGGCATTGCCATCGTCACTGATGACGTCATCAGTGGCGTCACTGATTACGTCATCGGCATCCGCATCGTAATCGTCACTGGTGACGTCACTCACCAGTGATGATAACGTCACCAGTGACGTCACCAATGACGTAATCAGCGACAATGACGTCATCACAATGACGTCACACGTGACGTCACTGATGACGTCATCGTGATGACGTCATCGCCACGTGGCCCCCTGAGGCCGCGTGACCCCGGTGACGTCACGCGACCCTCGTGAGGTCACGTGACCCTCGTGAGGCGACGGCGACGCCGCTCGGAGGGAGGACTAGCAGGCAGGATGAGAAGGTGAGGAGGAGAGAGGTGGTGTATACTCTCCCCTCAGTACCCTTCCCCCCTCCTCCTCAAGAGCTGTGCTCTAATTCGGCGTTACAGAGAGTTGTAAACGGCTTTCATTTTTTTTTCACCGCAAAATCAACTATACACATCGCCGATCACGGACATCCTCCGCCAAATATAGCGCCAGCGGATGCCAATGTTTCAAAACTGTTATTCAAAAGTTATAGGCGATTTTCTGAAAGTTTCAAAAGGAAAGTGGGGCCCATAATTACGCCCGCTTTCGGTAACTGGCGCCATAGAGCTTCATGTATTCGAGAGCCATGTCGGGCTGGCGCGAACGCCTTACTGCAACCGCTAGCCTTGTACCCGCTCCACGAGTGGTAACTTTAGTGCACTATACTGCGCTTCTGACGCTCTCAAAGTCTTTCTGAAAATTACTGATTTAGTGGTTTTCGATGACGCTAAGCAAGTTTCTAATTGAAACCATGTGTCAATTTTCATTAATTAAAAAGTTAATTAACGAATTTTAATCATTACCCGACTGACCGTTACGATTAGCCCCTATACTATGTCACCCTGACCGTATAACTCACCTGCACAAACTGCATAAGTGTAATTTTCACGGCTTTTTTCAAACAAATCTGTTAAGTTAAAAAAAAAAACGGTATATATATATATTTTTTTTCTTTTTTTTTTGGGGGGGGGGGGCACATTTTGTAGATAAATAACGACAACACTGGGGCGGAAAAGAGTAAAAGCAGTAAGAGACAGAAAGAAAGGGAGACAGATGACGAATGTCCCTTTTTCTGTCTTCCTTTTTTCTCTCTTACTGCTGAATATCAGTGACAAACCGGAACCGAACCGAATCGTTATTATTAACCGAACCGAAATTGTCGCTGCCATGTTAGAACTAAACCGGAACTGAACCGGAAAAAAAATTAAACGGTAACCGGTTCAAAACGGTTCACGATTTTTTTATGCATTAGCATTAGAACGCTTGCTTTGATGCAAACCCAGCGGTGTCTTTCGTTTGTCAGCGCCGGGGGAGAGAAGGAGAGTGAGAGGGTGACGCGTGCGACGCTCCCATTGGTTCGAAGCGCTGACATCAGCACGCGTCAACCTCTCCCTCTTCCCGGTGCTGAAAAACTGACAGACACCGCTGGGTTTTCGTCAAAACGAGCCCTTTCGTTTTTGTAAAAGGACCGTCGCACAGCTGGCGCGGAGGCATAGAGGAAGAGGAGCCGCGGCGCGATGGAAAGCGGACGTGCTCAGTTGCCGCTTTGCCGTCGCCGGTTGTTCTTCGCTCTGGGTTTTCGCAGTACGGTGATTTCAGATAAGATCGACCAAAGGGGTGGCTGGTCGACATTTTAGAATCAAATGATGTTTTTATTTGCCATTGTATAGTGTCTGGTATAAACGAATCAGCCCTTAGTTTTGACCAGAAAAAAAATTTGGGGACAGGAAAAATGGTAAAGCATGAAGAGGTAAACAGTTGCGTTAACGCGCACTGATGGAGGTGGCACGTTTGAAAGTGAATAACTGAAACGATAAATTAGGAGCATTTTATTACTTTTTAGAAAAAAAAGTAGGGGTACAGCTTGCTTGTAATATATAGTAATAATATTTATTTAAATTATATTTAGTTTTCTAAAAATGGCCAAACATGCCTGCTCGAACGACAAATGGCAAAATTTAGAGGCCTGTATCTCATGAAATAATTTAATCACCGTCATATACTTTTCAGATAGTATTCTACTTATATATGGCTATTATCTAAAATATATAATTGGTATGTGAGTAATACGACAGTCGTAATATATTTAGGAAAACATAGGGAAAAATCAAACAACAAAAATTCAGATGCGAATAAAAAAACACCACCTTCGTTTTTTTTTTAATTTGGGTATCCTGTTATACTTTATTTCGGCGTTAATTTTTATTAAAAACATGTTGCATTATTCGATTGTGAAAACAAACATAACTCCCCAAAGTAGGGTCCTTTTTCAACATACACTTACCAGTGCCCTGTTTGAGAAGCAGAGATGGCAGTAAGGACATTACTGTAATGGAATTACAGTAATTAAATAACTTTTTAGAGTAATGAGTAATGTAATGAATTACTTTTCTAGGCTAATAATTTAGTAATGTAATGAATTTCTTTCAGGCAGTAATTTTGAGAAAATTACACATTATTTTTGAAATTACTTTTGTCCTAAATTAGAAAGTTGGTTTGCAAGCTTTAAAAGAGAAGAGCAAAATTATTTTGCATGGTGAAATGTAGTGAAAGAGCATCAGAGGAAATAAACGACGGCCACCTGAGCGCAAAGCCTGGTACTAAGAGCTGGACAGACGCACAAAGAAGGGCTGGAAAGGCGAAGGTCCGGAAGAAGGGCTGGAAAGGTGTTCGGTGGGTGCTAGAAGGCAACCTCCAAGCACGACAGATCCACGGCGTCGCGTCATCACGACGATACTATACTTCGTTGATCCCTAAGCTGACAGTGTGGTGGGAGCTGCAAGCTAACCAGTACCAATCAAACACCTACCTTTAATCACCTGTCCTGTCCTCTGCGCGTGGGTATGAACGAGAGCGTGGTTACGTGGCGAACGATAGACATGTGACTGCTCCAACAAACACGTAGCTTCCACCGTTCATTCCTAAGCTGACAGTGCGTCAGCTTAGAAATGAACGGCTCATATGCTACAAGGCGACGGGCACATCACCAGTGAGACTGTTAAACCATAATTTAAACCCTGAGAGGACAGGACAAACAGATCCCCAGCATTGTACTTTCGTCAAGCAAGGTCAAACCGTAAGCTTCGACCATTGTGAACAAGAAACGACGGGAATAAGTAGTTGATTCAAAATGCCCTTGTCAAAGCCCCAGAACGTTTCGTGCTTCCTTGAGCAAAGCAGGTTCCGCTCGCGGTATGCCTCGCTGCCTTCCCTTGGGAAGTTTATTCGGGGTTAAGCCTACAAGCAGGTATCGCCCCCCAGTGGCGTAGCCAGGATTATATTTCGGGAGGGGTTCAACGGCATTCCCCCCCTCCCCCCCTCAATGACGCAGCGTGAGCTCGCCGACACGGACGCTCAAACAAGGATTAGGGAGGGGGTAAAGCTGCATTGTCATTTTTCAAAACGGAGCAGGCTTCATTTACACGAATGCGGGCGTGGTGGCTCACTGTTCTACCATCATCGTACTCGCGGCCCACCAACTTCAAAAGCTTCCTCACAGCACAAGCTCCCTCCGCTTTTTGAGG
The DNA here is from genome assembly GCA_013358835.2 of Ixodes persulcatus. NCBI lineage: Eukaryota > Metazoa > Arthropoda > Arachnida > Ixodida > Ixodidae > Ixodes > Ixodes persulcatus. The sequence continues at coordinate 92,295 of JABSTQ010010648.1, read as the reverse complement.
TAGTACTGCATAACCAACGCGTGAAGGCCAGACAAAACACGAAAAATTGCTATACTTTCACAAAAAAAAGAAAGCAGCAAAAAAAAAAAAAAAAAAAATCTCGACGCTGAAAAATTAGAGCAACCGACCACGCACAAACACTAGGGGCCCATATTTAGGGCAAAGGTAATTCTGAGCAATCACAAAACCAAAATTTATTATCGATTAAAGGTTTAACAAATTCGTGCTACAGAACCAGATGCCGAAGGAAAGAGAGTTTTATCTTTGCTAGGCCGCTTTATTTTGCGGCGTGGTCCAAAGGCAGCAGCAGCATATCCCCGGGGTAAGGAGAAGTCATCAGTCCGAACTCGTCGTTCCGTCACTCGGAGAAATGACATGACGCACCACACAGAAACTACACGCCGAACGTGGAAAGGAACTTTACTACCCTTGCGCCTATGCGTAGTGAGAATATGAAGGCTTGTCTCTTCGGAGTTTCTGGTGTTCCGCGCAACGAAGAGATTCATCAAATAAGGAATTGCATCGGTCGCCACCTCGACATACAAAGCAGAAAGCAAGACGGATTTCGTCGCATCCGTGAGCGACGATTTTCGCAAAGTGAGGGAAACTTCGCCAGAAATAGTGAAACTTTAGGCATCCAATGCAAGACGGAGAGACGTGAAGCGCCCGTCACGTCTGCGGTATACAGGCGGTCGCCCTCTGTCCGGAGGCCCTATTTCAGAACGTCCATCGTCTCCTCAAGATCATAGCGACTCTGCCCGTAAAAACGGCGGAAGCTGAGCGCTCGTTCTCTTCACTACGACGGTTGAAAACATACCTGAGAGCGTCCACTTCGAATGAGCGACTGCTCGGTCTATACTTCGTTTCAGCTTAAAGGGGCCCACCAACAATTTTTTGACTGGTTTGAAGTTCGCGCTGAAACGGAGCTCCATGAAAGCAGGAACACCGAGGAAAAAAAATATTACAGAAATTCGCAATATTTTGTGAGTTATTAGCAAATTAAATATTGCAGAAAACAACTTTAAATAAGCAAAACATTGCGCTTCATGACGTAAAATGAAACAGTTTAGCGATTGGAGCAAAGCGGTTGGCCAATTGGACGCTAGTTTGGTTGATAGCCCGTCGGCCCGGTCGGCCATTAGGCCTCGCTCCAACCATCGTAGCTTTGGAATCGGGTTGCCATCATCGATGAATTTACCGGGCTTATCGGATTTTGAGCTCAAAATTCTTAAAAAGGAGCGCGGAGCTGGGCGTCGCGCCGTACGAGGACACACCACGCAAGCGCCGCGACGCGTCTCTGCCTCAGTCCGCTTCGACCACTGATCAGTGGCTTCGACAGCAGCGGAAGCCTCGTCTCCCGCAACTCCGCTGACTCCGCCACCGAGCCACCTCGGCGAGTAGGAGGCATAGAGTTATTATAATGTACGCTAGAGGTTCAACTGGCACTAGTGTGCTGTTGCAAATTGAAGCAGACAGCAAGCAGTCGGAAATTGACTTCCGGTAATGCATTTCTATGGAAAAAAGCGAGTGCATTTCCTCTCTGCGCTGGATTATAAGAGCAAATATCACGAATAATTCGTACGTACTTGGCACTTTGGAACATTTCCCAGTCACGCATACGAAATAATTGGTCAGTTACGGCGTTTTTATTTTAAAGTCTTGACATGAAAAACGGTGCTAAAACCGCATCGTACATGCATTTATGTGCACTGTCGGACACTGTTAGCGCGAACACGGCGTCGGCGCTTTCCAGCGTGGGGGATATACGTGCCAAACGAACGAAGGACATGTGGAAAACCAAGAGAGACGACAGGAACTACGATATAACACTGGATAAGTAACTCCTTGTGCTTGCAGACGATCAAAATAAATTGAAAGTCACGCAATATAGTCCGATTTGCAATAAATAAGTACTGCTTTATTCTTTCTGCTCATGAATATGTGCGAAGATGCTGGGTTCAAATCATCACCCGCACGCTCCAAATCTTTGCAAATAGGGAGAAGCCAGGGAACAGGTGCCCGATAAAAACTGCCCGACAAAGGAAATAATAAGAAAACACACCTTTAGTAGTTCACGTACTTTATCCTTTACGTTTCGAACGTTTTTTAACCACTCGTAAAGATGCACGACGGGGTCATTTTCATATAGTGACAGAACGGGCATATTAGCAATATATAAGCACCAGCGGAATGCTGGCGAACTTTGAACACACTCAGCATTCCTTTCGATCGTTATTTTGCTTAGAATCGTCGCTCGTTTCTATATACCTGCCATGGAACAGAGGTTTGGGCCTGAAATATAGCGAAGTTTAACATCGTTCAGTGGTAAAGAAAAAATTCTGTAACTCAAGCAATTACACTTCCACAATATTAATAAAGGTACATATTATCCGGTACAACCGAAATAAAAGTTATTCATGTTATTTTCCGGCGAAGAGACAAAATTCACGCGCTTTTTCTCATAGGAATACACAGGAAGACTGGAAAAGTAGACTGCATGCTGTCTGCTTCAATTTGCAACCGGAAGTCCCATAGACACTAGCGCCAGCTGAGCCTCTAGCGTGTATTGTAATAACTCTATGGTAGGAGGTACTCCGCCGCTGGACAGGAACTCTAACGAGGCGTTGTTTTCGCCCTTTTTTAACTTTAATTTGCAGCTTTATTTGCTCTATAAAAACGACTTTTTAGAGAAATAATGACGGTTAACGTGTGATATACTTTATTCCGCTTCAAAATTTCTTGGACGGCTCTCGCCAATCACGAAACCCAGTGAATGTGACATATAGTGAAAAGGAGCGCCGTTATGCGCGCGCATTCGGCACCTCGCGGCGCCACCGTCGGAGGAGGTGTTTCCGAGTTGTCAAATCAAAATATGATGCGCTAATATTTTTAAACTCTTTCGTTGTCCACTGGGTTTCCGGGACCACTAGCGTGGAGAAACCGCAAAAAAAAGTAGATGCTCAAATACTGTTGGAGGGCCCCTTTAAGTCCAGACGCAGCCGATGCTAGAAGCGCGAGCATGTGACACTGAACAGTGCTTGCACTGCACGAGCGCGCGTGCTTGGCAGGGACGCTGAAAGCCCGGAGCTCGCGCTTGTAGCGTCGGCTGCTTCTGGACCCAAGCTGAAACGAAGTATAGCGCTTTTGAATGTTCACCGCGACATTAAAGTTCAAGCGAAGAACGTCCTGGATATTTTTTCCCGTGAACGCATGGGGCTGTATTTTAATGTGTAGGCGCTTGGCATAAATGAGATGATAAGGAGAACCTGTAAATTGCTTTCTAACATAACTAGTCGCAGTTACCTCTTTATTCGCGGCAATTTCTAGTCGAAAGCACGTAATTATGATCACAAAAGGTGTGCGTGAGCGCAGCGCCACCCATTGCTTACAGTGCAATTTTTTTTTTCACAATTCATTTATTATTTCTTATATCAGACATTGTTTTATATTATCACCGTGTGTTCGTTTTATTATGTTCACTTTGGTTTGATTGAACTGTGTATTTCAGTAAGGATAGTTTGTTATACTTTGCCTTGAAATTGCCATCCTTCACCCCACAAATGTTTCGAAATATCCGTTCCCTACATGTCTGAGATCAAGTTCCGCATCCCATCGAATTAACATGGATTAAGCAATATTGCATATTTTCTTTATTTGAGCATTTTCTACCCCACAAACACTTTTCCCGAAGGCATATAAGTTGGAGATGGTCCGCGCTCCCCCCTTGCTCCGTGCCTCGTGCAAAACCGACTGCGTGAACAGGGAAGCGAGCGGGCCCCGTGGCGGGGGGGGGGGGGGGGGGGTAGCTTTGGCATTCGGGGGGGGGGGGGGGGGTTTCGACCCCCCCCCACCCCCCCCCCCCCCCCCTCTGGCTACGCCACTGCCGTAAATGATAATCGCACGTTTGTATTTTGAACGTCTGGCTATATTTTTCGTTCCAACGGTACACTCGAGCAAGCGCTCGAAGAGAAGCGAATGGAGAGCGCGATGCGTCATGGGATATCTGGCGCAAACAAAAACAGGAAGAAAAGATTTCCCGCATTCGTGACGTAGCAAGGCTGGCGTGGTTATGAGCTTTGCCGTTGGTGGCGTTGTCAGCGTTGTGGTGGTGTCAATAGCGTCAATGCGTTACAACCGAGCCGTTCGAAGTGCCCGTGGGGTGACGAGCGTGTGACTGGCCCAAGGAGCACGTAGCTTCCACAGCAGCACTGTCATCTTAGGGCTGAATGGGGTGGGGAAAGCAACTTTTGTCCGAGTTTTGAGCGACGGGCTAATCTAATTCTAAGGGGAGAATGGCCGTGTCCGGGTACACAAACGAGGGTCCGAGAAAAAGGGACTTTTTGGTACAATGCGCGATATGTGACTTGAGGAGGAAAGCTAAGAAGGAAAATGATGAAATTCCAAAGAGCGGCGCTGCTCCGATGGAACTTGCTACGTCATGACTACGAAGCACGTTCCCCAACATTGCTAGATTACTTACCAAATAGGCTCCACATGCATCCATCAGGTGGACATTGAAAGATCATTTAATTAGCTTGAAAATTAGTTTGGTTGTGCCTTTCAACGAAAGACTGATATTTTTGAGGTTAGTTGCAACATGCTACACATTAAAGCTAAAAAAATGAGCGCTGGTTATTCGTTTCCGTACCCCTTTAATGTTGTCGTTATTGTGTTCAGTGAGTAGAGAAGCTGTATGAGAAATTGTGAGGTTTCATGGCGTTTTTTATTGGTATCGATTAATAATGTGACGTCATGTTTTACATGATATCCTGCGGTGTGGTCACGTGACGTCTCGGGGTCAAGACATGTTCTCAAGTGACGCGACGTCATGTGGCACGGGAACGTCCCGCGACGTTGTCAAGTGGCTCCCTGCGTCAAGTGGTGTTACGTGGCGCATTGACATCAAGTTACGCCAGAACTTCACACCCAACTTCACTCGATTCAATACCTTTGATGACACCGCGACCTCACGTGACATCACGGCTTTACACCAGGGGTCACGTGGAACCATGACAAACGCGATCGTCATGAGCCCGAATCGAGTGCTCAAGCTCATGACAATCAAAGCCTCGGCAAATAAATTGAGTGTCTCGTGCTCAATCAAAGATGAAAATAGCCGAACTGTAACGATGCCACGAGCCTAGCCCCTGCTTAGAATGACCATAATCTACAGCGTAGCAAACGGGACATCGGGGGGAGGGGCGAAAGGAAAATAATGCTCCGCTTTTATTCAGATTACTCTACAAAAGCACACTCTTCCGAAGTTTTTTGTGAAGTTTTTCATTTTTAAACAGGAAACCGAGGCCCCGAACAAACGTATGTGTGAGCAGAACGTATTGACTAGATGGAACCACAAAAAGAGCTCCAAATTTACCCTATGCAGGGTAACATTTTTTAGTATGTTTATTTTAATAAAATGTATTGTGTATTTGAGATGTCCTGTATACTCGCTTAGCACTCATTTCGCGATTATGGACGCACGTTCCCACAAAAACGGGACGTGAGGCTTTATTGAAAATAATAGACGGGACGGCAGAAATGCACCTTTAAAACGGTACTGTACTGTACCTGCCGAATATATAAAGGACGTCTGGTCACCCTACCTATGCTTTGCCATCCCTAACGCGTCTGCGTCTGCCATTGCGCAGAGAGAAAAAACAAACAAAAACTAATGGGTGTTTTGCTGGCTATCGACGCCAGAGATTAGTTCCATTTCACATGTACACATTATCGAGGCACCCAAACATACTTCTGTTACTTTTGAATGTCCTCCGAAAGATGTGCCTAAGAATATAAGTATTGAAAGCGGGGCTCAATGTGACTTATTAATCGGACGTTACATAGAACTGCAAATGTGTAAGGGGCTGGGGTGGAGGGGTAATACCTAGAAATAAAGTTCATGGTGGTCTCAGAGGGTACAGCCGAACGTTAGCAGTCACTCTGAATCTCCTCTACCAGCTTCGACCACCTCCGCATTTTGTTTAAGCTTTCGAGATTTGGCGTACGAGATGTGAGCAGTGAAAGAGAATATAATTTTCTAATCGTTACCCCAGGGAGAAAAACGGTCAGGAGTTTCTCAGGTATAATACTTATTTTTTTTTTTTAAGAAATGAGGGGGGGGGGGGGGAGATTTTTTCTCAAACATTCGCAGTTTATCGAAGTTTTAATTTTGTTATCAGCTTAATTCCCCAGAATTCGGAGTTTGATTTCGCTCTATTTTCAATATTTGTTTTTCACGATTCAGCGCCAATTTTGTAAGAACTTCCAAGAGTAAAATAATATTTCTTGATCTGAGTTTGCTGTTAGTGCCCTTGGCATTGTAATATCAACTATCCCATGACAGATATTGCAAACGAAATGGTGCTTCAATGAACGTTGATGTTTTAAAGTTTATAAACTCACGGACGTAGTCGCTGGGAAACTGTTTTCTTTTAATACCATCCTGCCACCCCACCTCGCGCTTGCACGGACCCGGGGAAGTGGCGAACGGAGTAATATAGAAGTTTTAGCTGCCCCTCCCCCCACTCCTATAAAATGTTCGGATTCATAGCTTTTGCTGTTTTACATGCACAACCTTTTTTTCCCTTCAAGGCCGACGTACGAACTCGGTTTTCTGCAGGGAAGATAATCCTCTTAGCGCTCCCCTATCGTAAGCTGCGAGCTGAATCAAGTGGGGCAAGGTAAAAAGTGGAGAGGATACAGAAGAGGAGGAGGCGAGCAAAAGTGGAAGGCGCGATGTGTACGTCGGCCTTTAAAAGCAAAAATATTAGGGTTAAATTTGGAGACCCGTACAGTGGCCTTTTTGTCGCGACCCAGAAGTAGAATGAGACAACCCGTTGTCGTGACTGAACCTTGACGAGATGAGTGGTACACCCACCTTTAAACAAAAATCTAAACATGAAGAAGCTTTTTTTTTTCTTCCTAATTAATGACCATATGGTCTGAACTAACCTATTTGTGGAAAACCGTTTTTTCTCTCTCTTTGACTTTGTGATTTCGAAATCCGGAATTTATCGGATAAATCTGAATTGACGAAAATCTTACCGGCCAGTGTTTTCCCGATTTATCCGAAAACACGGAGCCGTATACCGATAGGCCAAGACGAATGGCATTTATATGAAAAAATGTCGGGGCTCCGATTTACGCTGTGAGGGTGGTTGGCCAGCGAAGCTGTGGTATCACCCGCAACAATTTCCCACTGGACTATACGAAATGATTGACGAAAGAAAAGTAAACGCACTGTAATGAAACTTTTTATAGGTGGTGTTTCACGTAAGAGTGACAAAAATTTCTGAAATTAGTGTATTCGAGGGAAAATGATAATGTTTTCGGACCCGCATTATTCGTGGTATGTGAACGTCAGAAAATGCGCGATACTTACTAATTAGTTCGATAATTAACTAAAAATGGCCAATTAACTTTTTAGTTAGGGAAAATAGGCATATGGTTTCAACTAGAAACTTGCTGATCGTCATCAAAAACCCCTAAATTAGTCATTTTCGCAAGAACTTTGAGCGCATGAGAAGCGTAGTAGTACACTAAAGTTACCACTCGTAGAGCAGATACAAAGCTGACAGTAGCGGCCGGTAAGGCGCCCGCGCGATTTTTCCGTCTCTTATGAGGGCCCCAGCCATGTACAGTGCTCGCCAAACTTAACGCCGCCACCGTGGGTTCCCAGACATTGAGCTCGTGTCGGCTACTTACTGTTAAATGTGTCACTAAAACGTTCGGGGTGCCTTCTCAGGATGGCATAGAAATCGGGAATCCAAACATTCTTCAGATAGTTCAATCGGCCGCCCGCAAGTACTGTCAGAAACGGCAAATGCCTTGACGGTGTTAAGTTTGAGGCGCACTGTATACCCGCTCCACGAGTGGTAATTTTAGCGCACTGTTACGCTACCCACGTGCTCAAATTCTTTCTGAAAATGACTGATTTAGTGATTGTCGATTACGCTCAGCAAGTTTCTAATTAGAACCATATGTCTATTTTCACTAATTAAAAAGTTGATTAGTAATTTCTAGTTGATTAGCGAACGAATTAGTAAGGATCGCACATTTTCTGACGTCCACCACCACGAGTAATGCGGTTGCGAAAAAATTATATTTTTATCTCGAATACACTAATTGTAGGAAGCTTTGTCACTCTTACTTGAAACACCCCGTATAAAAGGCTAGTGACGTCACTCCCCACGTCGCCGCGGCAGCTTGCGCAACAGTAATCTCTACCGCGAAACGTATGCGGTGAGCGCTATGTGCTTCGCACTGTTATCCGGAGCGCCTTATCATCGATTATCTGGTTCGGATGCTTGTTTTGTGCTTGTTTTTTTATTGAAACCAATGCTGCGCTGTATGTACGCGTAATGTATGCACTTTTCGCTTCAATCGCTGAAGTTTATTTAGTATTATAGTTTTGTTTTTCGTGAGGACGCCAACACGAAAAGCTCCGACCAACGAGTAATATACAGCTTCGCTGTAAAATTAGGAGCTTGACTTCAAAGTTAAATTACCAAAAAAAAAAAAAACCGCCGTAAGTTACAAGTTTGCATCAAACGACACCAGCGAAAAGTCTGAAATCCGGCGCTGGTTTGTTTTTGTAATTGTTTGTTCATGTACCTTTTCATCGCTTATCACAAGACGAAAATGCCGAGTAAAGGATCGGCTCCTTCTGACCCAGACCCACAGCACTGGGCCGCGGAACGCAGAAGGGAAGCTCAGCACCCGGTCAGAAATTTCTTGGTGGAAATCCCTGGCCAGTGCTCCTGAAACAAACAATAAAAAACACAAACGACAGTGCCAACAGAACCACCAGATTTCAACGAAGCATAAAGAAAAAAAAAGCATGTCTGAAGCCACACATTAAAAAGTGCTATAAGACACCGTATGTACCAATACTAAAAAAGGCGTTCGCTAAAACTCCCTTTTCAAAGACGACTGGAGCGTGAATCACAACTCCCCCATCTACGCTGAACGAATTCACGATCAGCGACGGCCCACCTGAAATTAAAAAAAACAAAAAAACAAAAAAAAACAACAAGAAAGTATCACTAACATCCCCCCCCCCCCCTTCCCCAATATATGTTCCAAGTGGAGCATAGAAGACAGAGAAGGTCCCTTAGTGTCAAGAGCCACACTGCCACATCCACACATTCAAAAAACTTCCTGAAAGCAAGGACAAAGACGGTTAAGTGCGTAAACCTGCAGATACCGTAAGCTGTGCGCGTTCGTAAGGCAGCGAACAAAGAATTCATGGTCAGCTATGGCCATACCTGAAAAGAAAGAAAAAAAACAAAAGAGTAGAACGCGATAGCGTCGGGCCCCGTTCGTAAAGCCATTCTCATATAAACCGACGCTCGTTCCCAAGTTGTGCAAACCTGTGTGCGCCGTATAGTTGGCAGCGTCACGTGTCATGTGACGTCACATGACGTAACGTGTGACGTCATGTCACGTGACGCGTGACGTCACACGGGGCTGTAACGTCATGACCCTATTGACCGGCTAAATTTAGCGGGGAAATTTTCCGATAAATTTCGCGGGTCGATGGGGTCATGACGTCAACGCCACCTGTGACGTCACACGTGATGTCACACGTGGCTGCGCGCGTTGCATTATGGGATGTTATGGTCCCACAGACGCCGACGCCGGATTTTCTGCGACACGAGCACCTAAACGCTATCGAGTTCATACAAGACAGTGTATTTTTTTTAAGCCGAATGCCTGTCCGGGATGTCGACCAGGCCGATGCTCCCCAGTCCGAGGGCCATGAGGCTGAGGCCAACGAGGCTGAGACCAACGAGGCTGAGACCAAGTGGTTGACCTGCATGAAACGCCTCATCGCAAAAGCCACACCGCGCAAACCTACGCGCTGCAACCACGAGCGCTGGAACTTGTAAGCTATAACCACGCGGAGTATGGCTTTTGCGAGAGGGGAGCGGTTGGCCACTATACACCCAAGTCAAGCGGCTAACCTTAGAACCGGTACACTGGACTGGAACCAACATCGCGAACGCGAGCTGACTCTTAGCGTATGCATGACCTAGAGTTCCAGTCCTGCGTAGCCTAGGCATGCCCTAGAGTTCCATTCCTGCGTAGCTTTTAGTTTTCCACTAGTGGCCAGCGCTGCGTTGCGTGGAGGACTCGAGCCAAAAGGTTTCCTCAGCCCACCTGCTCGCTCACCCAACGTGACCAAACTTGTGGCCCTAGTAGATGACTCGCAGATCAACGAGGATCGGTCGGGCTCGTTGCACAGCGTCAATGATTGGTCAGTTTCACTCGCGCACACCAATAATTGACCGGTCACGCTGGCACACCAACGAGGAGTGGTCGGGCTCCTTGCGCAGCGTCGATGATTAATCAGTTTCTCGCGCACAACACAAATGATTGGTCCGTCTCACATGCACAACGCCGTGATTGGTTGGTCTCGCTGGCACACCAGCGAGGTGTGGTCTATACTTCGTCTCACCCTACGATGGACTAAAGGCAAAAGCTACGGACCGCCAGATCCAATCACGAGCCACTTAGAAGTCGCGTATTGCGCTTTGATGCGCGTATCAGTGCCCGCGTCTCGGATCACTGATAGGGATGGACGGACAGTGGTTCGAATGGAAATAGCACTGAGTGACTCAACAATTTTACCTCGCAAAAAAGAGGCTGTTTGCAGTGTCGAAGCTATAGAAATGATGCAGCTTTTTTGGGTCCGGAGCATTATTCGTCCACCCCTAATCAATGCTAGGCATGTCATCGTGTAGCGTGGAACGTGATTGGACCTGGTGGCCCATGGCTTTGGCCCTTAGTCCATCGTAGGATGAGACAAAGTATAGTCGAAATGTCAGCCATAGGCACTGACGGCCAAAAAATGCATGGATCGGCCTATCATTATCACGTTTCTTGGTAAGTGATTGGTTCTTCGACGTGCTGATTAACTGACTCCGCAATCTGATTGGCCGCAGAGCGATAACATTAGGCTCGGGATTCGCCATGCAGTGTGGTTCTGGAGCTGAAGGTGACCATAGGCAACCTCGCCTTTTCAATGTCGGAGGAGTGTCCGAACGGTACCACTCTACCCCGTCTCACCCGAGGGCCTGATGAAAGCTGGCGGGCGGAGCACCACCTCAGAAAAGCTTACATCCGCATTGCAAAAGAGTGCGCGAGAGAAATTCCGATACGCAGAGTTCGAAGAGCCCTAATTTTACGCATATGGTTGTTTGTTGTGAAAGCGCGCTATTTTATATTGGTTTACTAAAGGTACATAGTATTTCTTTTCATAAACATTCGTGCCATATTTCGTAAACATGTCAACTGTTCCGAGAAGTTGAACCGAAGGTGGGGTGCTGCCGGCACGTAAAAATTTGGCACAAAACTAAAAGCGTGAGAGATAAGACGTGTAAAAGGAAGGAGAGAGCGGTTGATGCCAAGCATAAGCTGTTGTGGCTGGTTGATTCGCAGCATCATAAGTTGGAGGGCGCGCAGTCAAGACTGACAAAGTCAATTCGCCTTAGCCATAACAATCCACTCCTAGCGGCAACAGAGGCGCGTGCGAGGCTGACGGCGGTACGGACGAAGCACACGCAGATGCCCCAGCAGTCGAGATTCCTCGAGAGTCGTAACCATTCACGTTGTGACAAGGAACTGGGAACGCAGGTGTAAGTGGAGCAAAACCGCAGCAAGCAGACGGAGCCACCGGGAGAGCTCGACAAGCAGACGAAAAACTCGCCTCCACACGATGCGTCTTGGCGGACTGATACGTACGACGAAGCGAATATACCTCGTGGTTTCTAACAGGCTCGTGATTGGACCGGGCGGCCCGTAGCATTGGGCTTTAGTCCATCGTAGGATGAGATGGAACAAAGAAGAGATCTCGAGACTTTAATTGGACCTTTTTTAATTGCTTATCACCGCAGCCGTATCACCGCGAAGCGAGCGACATCCCTTATTGGATTTTGAAAGTGTTGGCATACCTGAAGATGAACTCTCCGACGACGTCGCAGCTGATGAGCTTTGGGGCTTGAGGACATGTAACCATCCCAGTGACAGCAAGAGCCGCTAAAATCTAACTTTTTCCGTATCTTCGCAACGGAACTGCAAATATTAATTTTTCGTAAAATGTGCCGGAAAAGGATAAGTCGAACGAACAGTGACGAAACAAGCGCACTTTCAGTTTTTCAAAAGAAGATTGAATTACTAATGACATGGTTTTCAGGCAATCATATTTTTGTGAAGTCTAGTAAAATCAAGCTGATGTGCTTTCGTAGTCCCTACAAACGTTCGAACTTGACGACTTTATTGTTCCTACATTCTCATTATTGCGGAAACTGTAGCTGCCTACCGTTAGAGTGTGTCCAAACAACAAAACATTTAGGGATTCATCTGGATATAAATCTGGTATGGAATGATCATGTTGAACATTTAATCAAAAGGATGCGTTCCGTTGCTGCTTATTTATATAAGGTGCGGCAGTGTGGCAAATATATCTCTGAGAAAATGAATCTGGGTGAATCTATCCTTCGTTGTGGTATTTCGTTACCCGGAACATGTTCAACTATAAAACAGCAAACAATCGACAAGGTTCTATACAACATAGCATGTAACATATATGGTACAATGAACGAGGAAGCAAAGAAAGAGGGGAAGATGAATGTAGCGAGAGTCTTAAAGGGGTCCGGCAATCCTATTTAAGCGTCTACTTCTTTTGCGGTTTCCACGTCTATTCTGGTTCGGGCAAGCCAGCGGGCACGGAGAGAGTAACTAAATATCAGTGCGTCATATTTTAACCAGGTGACGCGGAAACCTCCTCCTTTTACGGGGGCGCCCCGTGGTGTCGAACGCGCGCGGCATGTGACGAAATCGTGATGTTGTTGGTCCTGGTCAGCCGAGGAGAGAGAGCTGCCTCGTTCCCGGGTAGATCTCTCTCCTCGGCCTCACCCCCTTCTCCGTCGTCCCCTCCCTCCCCAGATTCCTTAGTCACCCCGGTCTGCGGGCGCGGGAAAAGGGGGGACAGAGGACCAAGAACGTCATGAAGGAGGTTATTGTTTGCTTGTTTTTGTAATTTTAGTATGTTCACTAAGTTACTACGCTCAGTGCGCTCAGGTTCGGCGAAAATTAAAGAAGCAGCAAAAAGTCGTTGCAGGGCCCCTTTAACTACTGAGCAGTTGCACTGCTATGCCATTTTAGTACAATATTATTTCGACAGAGATTTCAAAATTCCCTTAACGAAACAACGAATTCTAAGGCGCACTGAGAAGTTTGTCCTTCCAAAGGTATATACTAACTATGGAAAGAAAGTGACGTCATAATACGTTCCGTTTTATTAAAAAAAACTGTCAGAAGAGTTTCTTAATTTGAATTCATTAAAACGAGTAGAATAGGAATTGAGTCACTAGTGCTTTAAGTGTGATACGTGATTCTGCGTTTTTCTGTGGTTCTTTTAACATGTGCGAGTTTTCTTTGTTTTGTTTTGTTTAGTTGCATCCCAACAACGCATGCTTTTTGATCATCAAGCATACGGCCCGTTGGACGCCAGGTCCCGCAGACGAGTATACTCATCCATACTTGAGCGGGCCGGTATATGTACAATGTGAAAGAGGCAATAAAATATTTATTATTATTATAAATGTTATTATTATTATCATTATTATTGTTATTATTATTACTATTATTATGACCGTGTACGCGTCTGCCTTCCACAGTCAATCGTCATTTAAACGTTTTCATAATTCGTGAATAATAAAAAAACGAAAAAAAAAGAACTTGTCCGGCATAACAGTACCTCTATACAACAACGTAGTATTGATGTTTTAAACGAAGGAAAAAGAAAACACTTCAAGCGCTCCCATCGTTGTCCTCTACCCGATAGGCCAAGACGAGTCGTATTCATGCGAAAAATTAGGAACTTGACGTCGGGGTTGAATTACCAAAAATCTGAAGAAAAAAAAAAATCACCGGAAAACGACAAGTTAACATGAAACGATTCCAACAAAAAATCTCAAAACCGACGTTTTTTTTGCAATATTTTGTTTGTGCTCCTTTCATCTCTTGTCACAAGACGAACATGCCGATTCGGGGATGGGCTCCTTCCGACCGAAACACGGGCAAACTTGTGGACGTTTAAACACCCCAGTGAAAGCGAGGATAACTAAAATATAACTCTTTTATATCTTCGCAACAGAAGTGCAAAAATTAATTTATCGTAACATTTGCCGTAAAATGATAAGTTACAGTGATGTGATTGGCTCGAGTCATATTGGAGCCCCTTTTGGAGCAACCAAAACTTCATTTTGGAGCAGCAGAAAGAAGTCTTTGGAGCACATGCGCACACTTCATTTTTATTCGTGCCACTGCGAATATTATATGTTAAGATTCTTGTGTTGGCCTATTTAACCAGAAGACATGTCTTCTTTACCTTATCACTTCTGTGCAACCTTTTGTTAGCATCAACGGCACGGCATGTTTGATTTCCTCAAACACAAAAATAGGTGTTCTGTTGCACATAGAAACACTAGGCATGGCAACAAGATACTGATTGATGAAAAACCGCATAGACTGCTGTAAATAGTTGTTTAGGTATAAAATAAAATGTAAACCAAATAGTATATTTATCTAAAATAACGTTAGACTAAAGAAATCTTAAGCACAAAAATTGATGTTTCAAGCAACTTCTAAAGGTTGTGAAAAATTCGAAATTCTTAATTCAGATTTAAAAACATGTTTTGGATCATGAACATAAAGACTGTTTTATACATAAGTTCATGACAACAAAAATCGGCATGTGAATAATAAATACCTTTTAAAAACAATCTAGCCGAACTGGTTGAGGTTATTCCCAACCTTCCTTCTACTGCTTTTTCTAATTTAGTTTTAATTAATTTAATTAACTCTTCCTTGAACACATAATACCTAGATAAAGATGGCAACTAAGCAGGCTAGTTGAAATTAAAAAAAATAAACATATAGACAAGTTCGTATAGAGTGTCTTGTAAAAATACCCCTGCTAACAATCGAATTTTAAAATATACCGCCAGAATACACATAATAAATAATGGAAGCAGTTTTATTCAAAAAATGTTTACTGCAAAGTAGAGTTGTTACATTAGCACTCACCCAGGCCTTTCCCTTTTTCTTTTTAATATACCCGACGGCTGCGTGTTTAACGTATCCTGCTTTGGGGGATTGCTTTCCTCTTAGCACGCGGGCGCAATACGGCGAAGCAAGATAAGCAAAATCCCGATGCCTACTTTGAGGTTGTTTCATTGCAGTACACAAGAACGCGGGGAGAAGCGCACTCAACAAAGCTAACGCACCCGTCAACACAAGGCAGACTGCGAACATGGCTCGACATTGCGAAAATTCCAAGTACCGTCTGTGTTTGACAGATAGATCAAATCGGATAGTACGTTATTTGCGTCGAAAATCGAGAGTCCTGAGAATTTGCGCAAGCCTACCATAACAATCCGGACGTGTTGGGGGGCCTCAACGATCATACTTTCGAACTTATTAAAAGATAAATCGAGTTTCGGCGCAATGTTGGCGCGAAGTAAACTTGATATGCCGCATCTATCTGAGACCCTGGTATGACACTTGCATCATCACTTGAAGCCATTCAGAACCGTTCTGCTCGATTCATACTACATAACTATCACCGAACATCCAGCTTATCAGCAATGAAATTCAATCTGCTTACCTGACCCCTCTCATCGCAGGAAAGTGTCACGCTTGTGCTTATTTCACAGGACCTATTATCTTAACCCGTCATTGCGCCAGCTTTTGTTAATACAACCGCCATACTTCTCATCGCGCATCGACCATCGATATAAAGTTGGCATTGCTCACTGTCACACATCACGTTTTTTTCAGTCTTTTTTTGTTTAAAACGTTACTAGACTGGAATCGTCTTTCCTCAGCTGTAGTCGAGATAGTCGAGAGCTCCGAATTTCGAGTTGCTGTTTGCAATTATTTTTCGTATTCTCTATAACTCTCTTGTTAAGTGAATTTGTTTATGTGTGTATTGTTTCAAATTATATTATTTTTGTCTGTTTAACTCACTAGTAAGGTATATTTGTTTTGTATGTATATTGTTGCTATGTCCACCCCCCTTCTGCAATGCCTTCGGGCCCTGAAGGGTATCGATAAATAAAATAAATAAAAATCTTCACACTTTGGGTGGATGTAACAGGACGTAGCAGAGGAAGCCCTTTGGCGCAGTTTGACGCAAATGACGCAGCAATCACATCGCTGTAAGTAAAACCATTATCATCATGACCGTGAATAAGTCTGCCTTCCTCGGTCAATCATCCTGTAAGCTTTTTGTTTGGTCCGTGAGTAAAAAAAAAAAAAAAAGAACTTGTCTGACATTGCGGTACAGCCATACAGCAGCGTCGTTTCGATGTTTTAAATAAATAAAAAAAAAACAATTCAATCGTTTCCACCGTTGCCCCTACTCGATAAATATGGTTCTGTGTTTTCGTAGCTTTTTTTCTTCTTGTGTTTGTGAAATTTGGAGGGTGTTTTCTGGATTTTCTTTTCTCCCAAAAATTTCGGAGAATTTGTTTATTTATTGAGCATCTTATTTCTCCGGAATTCGGAGTTCGATGTAGCTCTATCTTCAATTTTTTTTTCACGATTCTGCGCTAAATTGGTAAGAACCTTCAAGAGCCAAATTAGATTTCTTGATCAAAGCTTGGTGTTAGCGCCCTAGACATCGGTAATATAAACTATCCCATGACAAAACTTGCAAACAAAGTGGTGCTTCAATGAACGTATACTTTAAAGTTCACTGGGAGATGGTTTTCTTCTGATAGCATTCTACCACCGCACATTGCGGTTGCACAGACTCGGGGAAGTGGCGAACGGAGTAATATAGGCGTTGCAGCTTCAATAAAATGTATAGTTCCATAGCTTTCGCTGTTTTAAAAACACAAGCTCTGTTTTCTCTAAGAAGCAAAAATAATAGGGTACAATTTGGAGACCCCGAGGAGTGAAATGAGTCCAGACTTGTGCCCATCTTAAGTACTCTACTCAAGGCACTGCATTTCAAATACTTTTGCAGTATTTTCGTGTCTTGCAAATACATTTTTTCTATAGAGTATTTGGTACTCTATTCTGATTACACATCTCACTATCTTGTACAGTCAGTACCTCAAATACATCTTTCAACCTTGCGGAACATTTGTTGCCGGACCAATCTGCGGATCTAGAGATCGTCAGACTACAAAGTAAAGCTGAACCGATTGCAAGGTTGGAGCCAAGCGACCGAACACGGAAAAGAAAACAAGGCACGAGCAAAACGCAGTCTTCAGATGCCAACAAAAGACCAAATGGTTAGCCCCAAGGACGCCCGCCTCTATGTGTCCTCTTGTCCGTTTGTTTTTTCCACGTTGTGATTGGTTGGCACGTCACACTTGGAGCTAGACAACGTTATTAGATTAACTCAGTTACGGAACTGTTCATAGACGCTGCATGCACGAACAGTACCCCCCCCCCCCCCCCCCCTCACCACGACTCGCCCAGATTCGCTCGACGCGCCGCCGGACGGCTGCTTTGGTAACTGAATCGGGATACGTTCGTTTCAACGTCACTAGAAACGTAAAAACCAACGAAAAAAACTCTTTTTGTAGTAACTTTTATTGGAGATTAGTACAAAATGGGGCGGGTGATGTTTTCTAAAGTTTTTAGTTTTCAAGGTTTTGCAGCACAATTAATATTGTTTTTATACAACCATGCCTCAGCGGGGATTTCAGGTAGCACGTCCGGGCCTAGGTGCATCTTAACTTCATTGATATGTCGCGGCGCGTCCTCTGGGGAGACGGTGTTGGCACCCCTGTAACCCTTTCGTCTGCTTCGGCTCCGAGATGGCCGATTGAAGCCAAAAATAGATGTCATGTGCAGTACTTCGAGTGACCGCTGCGGGAGAAATGGTGGCGTTGTGATCTCCATTTGGCGTTGCAGCTGTGCTTTTTGGAACTCACAGTTCTGAAATAAAAATATAGGTGGCGCTTCGATCGACTCTAGGCGGATTGAGGTGAGTGAGGGGGGGTACCCCCCTCCGCGGGAGTTACACAACTGAGGTAATCTAGTAACGTTGGAGCTAGAGAAGTGCTGGTGACGTCATCCGAAGTTTACACCGAGATTCCACCTTTTATCTGAAGCTAGAGTGGTTCCGTCAGCGAAGAATTGTGACGCCAACGCTCGGTGCGGTCACAATGGAACATTTTCGGAAATTACCGGTTCAGGAGGTTTTGGTGTGAAAATGCGCGTGCACGTTTTCAAGCGAGCGCAGGCACTACCTCAGCCAAGAAAGCTAGGTAGATCACGGTTGAAAAAACCCCGAGACTGCGGGTAAACGACACAGCACTAAAAGTCTCTATTTCTTCAACTTCAACTAAAGACTTTTTAGTGTTGTGTCGTTTACCCGCAGTCTCGGGGTTTTTTCAAACATGTGCAATGAACACTAGCTCGTTTGCGCCCTTTCATTTTGTTCATAGGTAAATCATGCTAGCTTTATTGAGCTGCGTCGACCTAGATTGGGCTTCCCCAACGTTCCTTGTGTGCCTATCATGGCTTAACCTTTGGTCCCAAGCTCGTTCAAAAGAGTTTCTTTCATCTCCTTTCGAATGCGCGCATTGTTTCATCCTCAGAATCCTCGAACTCAGTTTTCTGCCAAGTGGAGCCAGTTATTTCTCAACTTGTGGATTTTGATTCTGCAACCTTGACCTGGATGCGTCAAGAATGGTTTGAGCTTGTGCCGAAGGGTAGGTCCGGCCCTAGAGGTAAGCGTCGCCCAGGGCGTCATCAAAAAAAAAAAAAAGGCGCCGCCGCGTACTTTTTTTTTTGGCGGGTAATTTTTCCGCTAAATTTGGCGGGAAATTTAGCAGGAAAGTTTGCCCATTTAATTTAGCGAAAAAATTTCCGGGGAAATTTAGCGGCAAAGTTTTACCCTCGTGGCGTCACACGCGACGTCACGTCTGATGTCAGACGTGACGTTACGCGTGACGTCCCGACGGTAAGATTTTCCCGCTAAATTTAGCAGAACCATTTCCCCGCTAAATTTAACGAGAAAATTTCCCCGCTAAATCTAGCGGACATATTTTCCCAGGTTGAGTGGCGTGACGCGACGTCACACTTGACGTCACGTGTGACGTCGCGAGGGTAAAATTTCCCCGCTAAATATAACGGGAAAATTTCAACGCCAAACTTAACGGAAAAATTTCTCGGCAAATTTATAGGGAAATTTTTGCCCTCGTGACGTCACACTGACGTCATGTGTGACGTCATTATAGGAAACGTCCCATAATGCAACGCGTGGCTACGCCGACGGCGACGGCGTCGCCGCTCAAGCCGGAAACGGGCGCCTAAAGGCACGACCACATTGGCGTCGCGGAGGCCTGCGGCGCGACGGTCGGCGCTGCCGGTTGCCGACCAAAACCAGTTTTCGGCTTCAACGGCGCGACGTACGGCGCCGCAGAGCCAACCGCTCCTTGCGCGGTTCAGAGCTCGCCGCCGCTCGCCGCAGAAGAGAGGAGCCAATGGGAGGTGGCGTAGATAGTGACGTCGCGATGCCATGGCAACGCTCAAACCGGTCCTCCGCGCGTCTTTCACGTTCCGAAGGACGTGTTTCGTGTCGTCTGCTATCCCTATTTCCCCCCGATGCCTTCCGCAACGGAGCGGTTCCTAGAAACTGTGCGACTGTTTCCCTTTTTATATGACAACACGCAGCCAGACTACCTAGATAAAGACGCTAAGAACAACCGCTGGGAAATTATAGGAGAGGAATTCGGAATTACAAGTGAGTTTCTCCGTGGCACTTGTTGCATGTCGTCTGTGTTGTGACGGATGTCGTGTTGATTTGGTTACACTTTCGAAAGAAGCCTTCATCTCTGACGCGCCGACGGGGCAGCAAAGCACTGACCTGTCCTTCGGTGTTTCGGTAGAACCAACTCGGCCGGACCCGAAACCTGCGCCACCTTCCCTTCAGAGCGCGGCGACGTCGCAAGATCAACGAGCAGGCTAGGATAATCACATTCACGCTGATCACCAGGTCATCATGGACTCCTACCATGTAGGCAGCGAGTGCGGTTTCGATGCTGATATATGCGAAAGATGAGAGCCGCAACGAAAGTGTCTTACGAAGCGCAGACGACAAAAAAGCGGGAAATCCGACGGGAGGCGCGATCGCTAGAGCCAGTGCTGTCACGTGACGCCCGCAAAACGGAGGCCAATGTGGACTCCTCGCGTTGGGACGCCGGACGGCGGTGCCGCCCGGCGGCGCCGCCCGGCGGCGCCGTTCACGCTAGTGTGGTCACGCCTTAAGAGCTGCGCTCTAAAATACGTCATCTAGGGTCATCAGCGTGATGTCAGCACCGGAGCGCTGTGTGCAAAAGGTGCGCTTCGGACTTCATCTGTGCTCGTTGTGTGCTTCGTGCGATGGACTGAGGCGACGGCGCATCTACGGCCTCGACATTAGCAGCAGCGTCTACATCTACGTCGGCTTCCACTACTGCCAATGACATAATGTCGTACACTGTGACCATAGTTAGTCCAGTTCTATCGAATTTAGTAAATAAGATGCTTCACTCTGGTGATTTCCCTGACGAGCTAGAAATAGCTCTGGTTACTCCAGTGTATAAAAGAGGTGGTGAGACCAACATTAATAACTACACACCTATTTCAGTCCTTCCAGTTATTTCTAAAATATTTGAGCGTGTGATTGCTGATAGATTAACACGTTTTCTTTTTGAGAAGCATAATATAATAACGCAGTCCCAAAAGCAAAAATCAGCGGAGCTAGCGCTTCTTAACATAAAGGATGAAATAGTTGAAAATATTGAGAACAAATTATTTACTTTTGGTATCTTCTTAGATTTAAGTAAAGCTTTTGATACTGTGCAACACAATATTTTACTTAAAAAGCTTGAAATTTACGGTGTGCGCGGAGTAGCCCTAAAATTAATTGAAACGTATCTTGCGGATCGTTACCAATATGTATCAATAAACAGCGAATCGTCAGACTTAAAATACAGCGTGGTGTTTCTCAGGGGTCAATTTTAGGTCTACTTCTTTTTCTTATATATGTTAATAATATAAGGACTATATTCGATTCCCCCGATCTTATAATGTATGCAGACGACACCAACGTATTCTTTTCTGAAGTGACGAAGTTTTTTTAGAAAATGCTGCGAATGTCTATTTATTGAAGCTATCCAATTGGTTACAAAAAATTGTTTAAAACTAAATACAAGCAAAACTATGTATATTATTTTTAAGCCAGTAAATAAACTCGACTGCAAACCCATAAGCTTAAAATTTGAATTGATTGATTGATTGATTGATTGGAGTTTTATGGCGCGAGAGAAGCTAGGCCAAAATGCGCCAGGTGCATAAACTATTGCATGAAAAGGGTTAAGGAGAAGACAGAGCTATAGTAGCTGGTGATGCAATAAAAGTATGAACATGGATCGTGTAAAAGCTATGGACATGAAGTTTAGGTAAGTATAAAAGTTAAAATCAATAAGAAATATTTAAAAAAAAAACATGGTGAAAAAGGAGGGGTTATAACAGGTGTAGATAGCCTGTTATTTTAAGAAATTCCAAAACTTTACTGAAAGGTACAAGAGGTTCATCTCCTAGCAAAAATGCGGGATGAAATGGAAGATGGGATCCAAAAATAGTAGAAAAACATGCTCTTCGTTTTTGATCCAAGTACCTACAGTGCCACAGGATATGTAGGACAGTCAATGTTTTGCCACAATGCTCACTGCGTGGGGTATCGTCATTACAAAGTAAATATAGATGCGTTAAACGTGTGTGTCCAATACGCAAGCGGCAGATCAAGACCTCGTGGAACCGGTTCCTTTGGTGGGAGCTTCCCATAATCCTAAACAAGGTTTGATATTATGTAGTTTATTGTCTATTTCTTGATTCCATTCTAACTGCCAACGTTCATATATTGATTTTTTAATAACTGGTTTAAAATCTTCATAGGGTAGGCCAACCGAATGCTTTCAGGCCACCATTAACAGAGGCAGCCAATCTACCTGCTGCCTCATTACCTGGAATACCTACATGGCTTGGCACCCAGCATAGTTTTATATCAAGGCCAAGTAGAAGAGCGCGATTCATTTGGACACGCGCTTGTTCTTCGTAACGGTAAGAGAACATACAGCCAGTAGAGCACTCTGGGAATCTACGAACAAAATAGCCTTCCTCACACGGTCTTCTAAGATGTGTTCAAGCGCCATGAGCATAGCGTAAAGCTCGGCAGTGAAAATACTTGCAACACTGTCAATATGTCTCGCTCTACTAAAGTGTTCCGAATAAACTGCGGAACCTACGAAAGACGCGCTTTTGGCCCCGTCAGTAAACAATTGCACATAGTCTTGATATTTCTCTTGTAATGCGAGAAATTCCTTGTGAAGAACCTGATGGTTAACTGACCTTTTATTATATTTTGTGAGCGACCAGTCACATGACAATCTTACTGCCTTCCAAGGGGAAACAGTCTGTGTTTCCTTAATCAAGTTACTTTCAGGAAGAACCAGCTGCAGGGAAGCAGAAATGCTCTGAAGCCGGAAGCTTAATGGGCGTATTATGTTAGGTTTGTTTTCAAAAAGCCGCAAAAACATGGAGGTGTGAATAGAATGATTTGATGGATGCTCAGGATCAGATTTTTCTTTATACCCATAACACAAGCTAAGATATTGTCTGCGCTTCTCTAGTGACATTTGATGTGTATCTACTGTTAAGAATGGGACCTTCGGCGACCTTCTTCCGAGTTTCAACGCTGCGGAAACGAGTCACGATCTGTCCGGGACCGTCGCCCGCCTGTCCGGGCCTGCGCGAAACGAGTCCCGACGTGTTCAGGACCGTCGTCCGCCTGTCGGGGCCTGCCCGAAACGAGTCTCAACGCGTCCGTGACGTCAAAGGGACGTGTGTGTGTGCGTGTGGGTTCGTGCACTCCGGAAGGGGAGAGAGGCATGGCCTAACTGCGGAGGACTTTGGCTGCGTCGCACATGGCGGCGGACCTTGCTGCAACGCACTTGGCGGCGGTTTGCTACGTCGCACCTGCTGCCCTGGCGGAGAGTGAGGCAGAAACAGACCCTATATAAGGCGGAGCGTGAGGCTGCTCCAATATTCTCTCTGATCTGGACGACTGTATCGCAACCATGTAATTAAACCATTCGTTACGTTACCAATTCTCCCACCTCCACTGAACCCCTGCGGTTCTTCACTTCGGGGAATAGACGTCGTCAAAGGCCAGGAGGCCTCCGGACGTGCGGCTTGAACCCCGCCTCGAACACTACATACAGGCTCAAAACAGGCGATGTCCGAAATGCTCCTGTGGCAAGTCGAAGGCCAAGATGATGGACCGGATCCAGCATTTCTAAGACAGATTGCCGTGCTGATTCGTACACAATTGCACCATAGTCCAGACGGGAACGGACCAGTGAGTTGTACAATCGGGTGAGACATCGCCTGTCAGACCCCCAGGATGTGTGTGAAAGCACTTTGAGAATATTAGACGACCGCAAGCATTTCTGCTTCAGCTCCTTGACGTGAGCCAGAAAGGTAAGTTTCTTGTCAAAAATAACCCCTAAAAATTTGTGCTCGTATTTTACAGGTATTGCAGCGCTATTGAGCTGCAAACAAGGATCAAGCAACAGACCACGACGTAGTGAGAAGGGCACACACACTATTTTTCAGATGAAAACTTAAAACCATTTTCATCGGCCCAGTCGCTATTTTGTTTATTGAGACTTGAAGCTGGCGCTCGCAACTTGAAAGATTGCAGGACGAAAAGGAAATCTGCACATCATCTACTTATAATGAATATGAAACTGACGGAGGTATCACTGCAGCAAAGCTGTTTATCTTCACCACAAACAAGGTGACGCTCAATACAGCCCCTTGAGGGACGCCATTTTCCTGAGGAAAAACATCCGAAAGTGTGGAACCAAACCTAACCTGTAAAGTTCGGTTAGTCAAAAACTCTCTTATGCAGCGCAACATGCGGCCACGGACACCATATGTGTATAAGTCTTTTAGAATCCCGTAACGCCACGTAGTATCATAGGCGTTCTCTAGGTCAAAAAATACCGAAACACAGTGCTGTCGATGAACAAATGCTTCACGTATGAAAGTTTCCAGGCGAACAAGATGATCCAATGTTGATCGCCCCATTCTAACCCCACACTGATTGGGATCTAAAATTCCCTCAGTCTCTAGAAAAGTGTACTAATCGTCTATTTATTAGTTTTTCGTAAGTTTTCCAAAGGCAGCTGGTCATTGCAATGGAAAGATAACTTTTTGGTAGAGTAGAGTCTTTACCGGGTTTTAGGAGGGGAATTATATGTGCCCGCTTCCAGCACTGAGGAAAGGCAGAAGCCTTCCACAAATGATTAAAAAAACATCAACAAGTGGCCCAGAGATTCAAGAGACAAGTGCCGCAACATTTCATAGTGAATTGTGTCAGGACCAGGTGCCGACTGCTTTTTTAACCCAAGAGCCACCTCGAGTTCGCACATTGTTAAAGGCTGGTTGTATACAAGAGTGTCTGATCCCAACATAGCAATTGGCCGCTTTTCTGCTACAGCTCTGAACTTCTTAAATTTTGCAGAAGAATTAGATGAGCTAGACACTTCACAGAAATGTTCCGCAAGAACATTTGCCTGGCCCTTCAAGGTTGGCGAAGGCGATGGAAAAAAAGGCGTCCTAAAAGAGAGGTAGTTACCGCGAATTTTCCTCATTCGGTCCCACACCTCCTTAGAAGTGACAAAGCTGTTCACCTTGGAAACATATTTCATCCATGAGCTTTTCTTAGCTTGTTTCCTTGTCCAACGAGCCTTTGCTTTACATTTTTTAAACTCTATCTTGTTCCAGACAGTTGGGTAGCGGCAAAAAGTGCCCCAGGCCCTGTTCTGACATCTAAGTGTAACAATACAGTCTTTGGTCCACCAAGGCTTGCAGCGCTTAGGAAGATTTTCAGATGTTTGTGGAAGGGAGGCAGATGCCGCATTTATGATACGGTCTGTAATGTACAAGGTGGCATTTTCAGGGGTCATAGCTAAAAGTTCAGTTGGGTCAAGCACTGCTTCTACTGCAAAAAGAGCCCAGTCAGGTCTGTCTAATTTCCACCTGGGGGATACGTGTTGACAGTGAAGGAGGTGCTACAGTACTTTCTAAAATAACAGGAAAATGGTCACTCCCAAAAGGGTTATCTAAAACCTTCCAAGAAAAACAGGGAAGTAAAGTTGGGGATGAAAGAGACAAATCGATGAAAGTGAAAGTATTATGAGGTGCACTAAAAAATGTAGGATCTTGTCCATTTAAAAGGCAAAGGCCAGATGACAATAAAAATATTTTCATGACACCACCACGGGAGTCTTGGCGAGCACTACCCCACATGGGGTGGTGGGCGTTAAAATCCCCCAGGATTGAAAAGGGTTGCGGAAGTTGCGCCACAAGTCCATGCAGGTCATGTAAATGCAGTGGAATATTTGTTGGCAGGTAAAGTGAAACAAGTGTAATAAGGCGGTCAAGAAGAATACGAACTGCCACTGCTTCTAGAGAGGTTGTGAGAGGTGCAGAAGCACAGGCAATACCACTCTGCACAACCACAGCTACTCCTCCAGAGGAGGTGCTAGGGGATGCACGGTCCTTTCTAAAAACTTGATGACGGCGTAGAACATGTGTTTGTGTGTACTTGAGATGAGTCTCCTGTAGGCATAGAGCGACAGGTCGAAGTTCAACAAGAAAAATATTTATGCCATCAATATTAGGGAAAAGGCCGCGACAATTCCACTGCATGATACTATAGTTCTTTGCTATTTAGAAAAGAAGAAAAATATATATATATACAAAAAATGACCTAAATGGGGGTTCGTTAAGGTTTAAAATCTATTTTTACACGTGGGGTGCTCTGTTTTTTAGGAGGGTCTTTCTGCCTCCGAGTGGGGTCACTAGCGACAGAAAGAGAGGACTCTGATCCTGAGAGGGGAGCATCATCCTCGGACCTGGGCCCACTTTCGTCTATGGGCTTGTCTGTTGCCGCCGGCAGCTCACCCTTGGAGGTCGAGTGCTTCGGCGGCTCCCCGGGCTTCCTCTGGGGAGCAGAGGTGCGAGGGGGTAGGCCTCGGCTCTTAGGGGTCGAACTGCCAGGTGGAGCAGGGGGGGTCAGCCCCTGCTCCAAGGTGGATGCTGAGGAGGCAGCATCCACCTTGCGATTCGGAAGCGGTGCCACTGGCAATGATCCCGAGGACGAAGGGGACCTCGACGGGAGACGCAGATCGTCCGTAGACGTCTGTGTTCAAGTCGAAACCATTGGCCGTACCGGTCCCGTATGTACGGCCTGGGCATAAGAGCCTTTGGAGACAAAGGCGAAACGCTTTTTTGCATCAATGTAAGATAAGTTCTCTTTAACTTTCAAGGTGAGAATTTTTTTTTGCTTCCATAACGGGCAAGATCGGGAGTATGCTGGATGTTTTTCATTACAGTTAGTGCACTGAGCTTTGTTCTCACACACATCAGCAACAGGCTCCTCACTGGAGCATTTGGCGCAGGTCTCGCTAACCCGACAGTTCCGCGACCCATGGCCAAACCTTTGGCACTTAAAGCAGCGCTGAGGGTTCGGCACATAAGGCCGGACACGGCACTGAAGGTAGCCTGCCTTTACATTAGTGGGTAGGGTCGTGGAGTCGAAAGTCAGAATGACATGCCTGGTTTTGCGTTCTATGCCGTCACGACGGATGGTGATGCGCCGTGCTGCAACCACTCCCTGTCCAGAGAGACCCTCAACTAGCTCTGTATCTGTCAAGTCGAGCAAGTCATGACCCCTTGGACGGTGTTCAGCTTTCGATGAGGGTTCACACTGACCTTGTAGTCTGAGATGGAGTTCAGGGCTAAAAGTGATTCACTTTGTTTCTTTGTATTCACCTCAACAAGAAGGTCGCCTGATGCCATTTTTTGGCGCTAAAGTTCGCACCTATAATACCTTCAAGCACTTTGGATACTAAAAATGAAGAAAGTTTAGCCAGTCGCTTTTCGCCCTCAGAGTGCAAAACAAGAAACTTTGGGAATTTAAAAAGATCAGGCGTCTTAGTGGGAATGTCAAGGACTTCGGTGCGGGTCCTCTTCAGGGCCCGATCAGGTGGTTTAGTCCTGGAACCCATAAAGATGGGAAGGAATTTCATTGCCCGGGTGCACCGCCCACCACGGAGCCCAACGAGGGGGTAGGTAATGTGCCATAGCAAGAAAGGCTTGGCTGACACAATTACTCTACCAGTGCTGCCCGGGCACTATACCCGAGTGTGGAAGCAGGGACAGGACCTGTTTCCACCCAAGGTTAGCCCTTGCCGCCTAAGAAAGTGAAAAGGGAAGGAAGAGAGTGTAGAAGAAAAGAGAAAGAGGTGGGAGGAAAAGTGAAAGAAGAAAGAAGAGGGTAGAAGAGGCGACTGACTGAATCATCCTGGTCGGGCCAAGCCAGGACACCCGTCTACGAGAAGCAGGGGCCGAGGCGGTGTATTGCCTCGCCCGGGGGGGCCCCGAAGGGTCCAAACATACCCCGGGCTCAGCTCAACCACCAGGGTCCCCTTTTCCCCGGACGCGGGTTAAGCCACGCACAGCCAGACGTGGGTGGGTGAACCCACATGGCTTGGGGTTCGTAGTGACGCCACTCACCAAGCACCTACTAAAGTAGGTACCCCCTGCGTGCGGGTATGGTGGCCCACGTGGCTGGGGTCCGTGGTGACGCTACCCACCAAGCACCAAACACCTAAGGTGCAGGCGCCCCCTGCGGAGCTTGGGGTCCGTGGAGACGCCACTCTCCAAACACCTGCTTTCACAGGTGCCCCTGCGGGGCTTAAAATTTGAAGACACTGTGCTTGAGAAAGTGTCGGAACAAATATTTCTCGGTGTATGGTATACTGAGGACCTTTCATGGAACACCAACGTGAATAAACTCAAAGGTGAATTATATCGAGTTACGGGAAGTATATATAAAATACGAAACCTGCTGCCCACCTGGCTGGAACAGATGTTGCACTATTCTTTGTTCTACTCTAAAATCAGTTACGGCCGCTTAGTTTGGGGCACGACGATCAATTCGAACTATGTCAAACGTATCAGCTTGCAGAAGAGGATTCTTCGCATATGTGCGAAAATTATAACAGAGATATCAGAAACATAAGAACCCAACCACTATTCGTAAAATATAATATGATTAAGACAGACCAATTATACTATTTTAAGCTCTTACAATGGATTTACAAACACAAACTATACTCCACACCAAAAACCAGTTTCGGTCCTTACCAACTACGAGACCCAAAGCGAAGGATGCCTTCAATAACAACAAATTATGGCCGCCAAAGTTTGTCATTTCAGATAACCAGGATGCTAAGCAGAACAGATAGGACTATAGGTTACAGTAAAACATTTTATGCTTTCAAGAAACAGTGCCGAAGCTTTCTATATTTCGTTTCACATTATCTACGAGCGAAGCCAAAGCTAGAATCGCGAGACCAGCGCTTTTTGCGTTTCTCCCCAGCTCGCGCGCTCGAGCGAAGCCTGAACGCACGGAACTTTCGCGCTCGCGATTCCAGCTTTGCCTTCGCTCGCACATAAGGTGAAACGAAGTATAGTGGGCAGTGGTATCAGCTTCTCAGTTGAGTAATATGTAGGCTAAGTTGTTATTTTTGTTATGTATTTATACTTAACTACAAATGTGGCTCTTGACATATGTTCGATCATTCTTCATTGCTAAACTAAATGGCGGCCATCAGTCCTATTTTATGCTGTGTCCTCTTTTTTTTTCGTGTAAGATTTTTATGTCTATATTAGTGATATGATGCTTCTGTGTCTTACAACGTTACATTCGTTATACGATAAGAATCATGCTTGTTGTGTAACATTCTGCTAGTTGTTTTATTGTGTCCTTTTATTTCATTTTACATTTCACACTGTTGAATGTAGAACTAGCTGTATCATTGTGCCTTATTTTTTATTTTTATTTTTACCGAGTATGCCATGTTTTGTTGAATGCTTTCATTGCACTGTTGACTGTTGAACTGTTCGGGGGCAGAGACTCTGTCAGGCTTCATGCCTTTATTTCTGCCCCCTGGGCGGAAAAGTCCGCCAAACAAAATAAAGAAAAAGAAAAAAAAAAGTGGCCGCCTACACAAATACGTTACATCCTCCTTAAGTGCCCTCCTCTAGGCGTCGTTCTAGACGTCCGTCCTCTAGGCATCGTTCTCGACGTCGTCCTAAACGTCGTTCTTGAGGCCGTCCTAGAAGTCGCCCTAGACGTTGTTCTTGGCGTCGTCATAGAAGTCGTCCTAGACGTCGTTCTTGACGTCGTCCTAGAGGTCGTCCTATACGTCGTCGTAGAGGTCGTCCTCCACGTCGTCCTCTAGGCGTCGTTTCCGACGTCATCCTAGGCGTCGTCCTCTAGACGTCGTTCTCGACGTCGTCCTAGCCGTCGTCCTTAAGGTCGTCGACGTCGTCCTAAACGTCGTCCTTGAGGTTGTCCGAGACGTTTTCCTTGAAGTCGTCCTCGACGTCGTCTTAGAGGTCGTCCTGGACGCCGTTCTTGGCGTCGATCTCAAGGAAGTCGTCTTCGACGTCGTTCTATACGTCGCCCTAAACTTCATTACTGTAAGAAACATTACTCGAAAACATCTCTCCCGCGGGACTGTAATGCTTTCGCCTTCCTACACGTAAGTGTACTCGTGTAAGTTTTATTCACAAATATTCGCAGTCTCACGTAAACAAGGGAGGAGGTGGGCAGTATTCTTCAAGATAGTAACTCGGATATTATTGTGCTGACCAAGACATAGTTTGTGCCAGACATTCGTGATGACGAGCTTTTTCCCGATCATCTTAATTAATTTTTATATCTACCGGCGGGACAGGCCTGTGCAACGCGGCGGTGGTGTTCTTATCGATGTCAAAGGATATACATTACTTCCTTTGACCAGTATTGAGTAGTATCGCGATTCTGCAACTCGTTACTTTTGACGTGGAACTACGTCTTTCTTCGTGCTTGGAAGCGGGTGCAAAGTTGAGAGATTGATGTCACGAAACTTGGTCACGGAAGTGAAATCACGCAGATAACACCGGAGCGCACACCGATTTTCATCGCCACGCTGCCTGACGGCGCGCCCTGCAAGGCTGCCGAGAACCGCACAGTGCGCAGGCGCGTCTTTTTAATGCGATAGCATTCTTTAGCATATAAACCACCTCACTCCAAAGCTATCCTGGGCTGTGGGCATGTTAAATCGTCATCGTTATATTTTGCCAGAAAAAGTGAAATTATTATTACATAATTCTCTATTCCACTCCCACTTAAATTACTGCCACTTAGTTTGGGATACAACGACTTTTACTAATCTAGAAAAGTTGCATGTGTCGCAAAAGAAAGCACTTAGTGCTATAGGAGATATCCCGTTTGACTTTCGTGTAGCCAGCTTATTCAAAAAATTTCATGTCATAAATGTGCATTCTGGGCTTGCCACTAGACTATCCTGGGCTTGCCACTAGACTAAAAGTGAAGCAAGTTAGAAATACGAACTTTTTTTTTTACATAAATCTTGCACAAATCTCGAAACACATTCACAGTTACCCTACCCGCTCTGCGGAGCTGAATGTTGGGAGGTGGTCATACCGAGAACAAACTATGGCACACAAACGATGAAATACGCTGCTCCTAAATTATTTAATTTTTATTTAGCTAAACGTATTGATTGGGACAAGTTATCGTTGAGTGAAGTGAGGTCACCCTTTTTTCACTGATGATTAATGTAGTGTCTCTCTTTACTTCGTGCTTAGTTCTTATTACTATGAGCTTGTTTTTTTTTTGTTTTTTTTTTTTTGCCCGTCATGCCCAATATGCTAACATTGTGATAATCTTAAGTCTTGTGCTTAAAATGTTGTGATAGCGATCATTTTCTGTACATTTGTGTTCCTCTTTAGATTGCTGTAATATTTCCTCACTCTGTCGCTGCTGCTGTAGGCGGACAGAAACCCGTCCAGCTGTACCTCACAGCTTTTTCCTGATCGCCACCATCATCTTATGGTGGAAATAAACACTACTAATAATATTAATATTATTATTATTATTATTATTATTATTATTATTATTATTATTATTATTATTATTATTATTATTACATTATATTATTATTATACGGTGTGTTGGTTGCGGTCGACAGGCGTTACAGCTCAAGGAGGCGTCAAGATTTAGAAAACTTTCCTGAGAGCTTGTTCGTCGAAATTGAGTATGCAAAGAAAGAACGGGTTCTTATTGGTCTGTTCTATCTCCCCCCATAAACACCGCCTGGTGATTTTCAGTGTTGTCTGGTTGGCTTAGAACAACTCAACGAGTTACAGGAGTGCAATCTTATTATTTTGCGGGACTTTAACGCCCCGGGCATCAACTGGACTGATCACAACGTTTTGACTGACAGCTTTTATTGTAAGCAGAAATGCAACCATCTTTTAGACTTCTCTTCTTTTTTGGATCTGAAGCAGCTCAATAATGTTCTCAATAAGCAAGGTAATGCTTTAGATTTATGTTTTTCAAATACGAACGGTGTACGTGTGACTCGGAGTGAAATGCCAATGGTGCCTGAAGATATGTACCACCCCGCGCTTGATGTAGTGATCTCTATTTTTAATTATCCAACTCGCAGTCACTCTGATGCCTCTCCGCCGCAAGCGTCGTATAACTTCTCGGCAGAAAACTACGTCGGAATGTCACCACCTCTCAGCTGTTGACTGGTCATGTTTTTGAACCGACTGATGTCAATGAACAAGTTTTTGTGTTCACGAGGATTGTACAGGAGGCTATGGATACCCACATCCCCCTAAGAGCTCAGAATAGATCTTCTTTTCCTAGCTGGTTTTCTCGTAAATTAAGGATGTAACTAAAACGAAAAACTTATTTCATAAAAAAGTTTAAGAAAAGCGGTCTTCCTAGGTGAAAGCAGAATTCAAGAGTTGTAGAAAACAGTGTAAGAAACTTTTAAAGCGCGATCGGAAAACCCATCATGTCGCGGTAGAATCGGATTTCGTTAAAAATTTGAACAAATTCTGGAGATACGCCAGATCTCGACGTGGAAAAAATATTAGGTCCGACACCCCTTTGGACATCGGGCGAGATGGGAGGTGCGTGGCCGAGTTGTTTGCAGATTATTTTAGGTCGGTTTAAAGGATAGTGCGGACTCCACATGCACCGCGTCGCTCAACGCGTCTGAGTTCAGTGAATTGGTGAATTGCATCCATGTCGACGAAGAATGTGTCGAGCTTTGAATTAAGAAAATTAAAGGCACATTATCTTCTGGTCACGACGGAATACCCACCGCAATTGTCAAATCTTTTCATGAACTGTTCACACCCATACTATCCGCAATATTTAACAACTCTTTAAAGTCTGAATATTGCCCATAATGTGGAAAACCGCCGTTGTGGTTCCGGTCTTGAAGTCGGGAAATAATGGTGATGTTCTTAACTACCGGCCTATTTCTCTTCTTTCTTCATTTTCTAACCTTTTCGAAATGGTAGTTTATCAATTCCTGTCTTTCAAGTTTCGCAACGTAATAATTCCTAACCAAGACGGCTTCATCTCTGGCAGATCAACAACCACTAATCTTGCAACTTTTATGTCGACCGCAGCTCGGGTGGTCTGTAACAGGGGTCAGCTCAACGTTATTTGCTTTGACCTGAGTAAGGCTTTTGATGTTGTTAATCACATGATGCTATTGTCCAAGCTTTCCACCTACGGTTTGTGTGGCTCATTAATTGAGTAGCTGAAGAGCTATTTGTGCAACAGAAGCGCATACGTACGTGTCAACAATTCGCCAACTTCATTGTACAATATAAGCCCTGGTGTTCCTCAGGGATCGGTCCTAGGTTTCCTTTTGTTTTCAATGTTTGTAAATGATGTTTCCCGGGTTATTTTAAATTACATGTTTCTTCAATACGCGGATGATATAAAAATCTACAAGGAAATAGTGACGCCAGAGGATTGCACTAAGCTTCAGGAAGACGCATGTTCCTTCTTCCAGTGGTGCTTAGATAATGATCTTTGTTAAAACCGTTCTTAACCAAAGGTCATGACTTTTTCTCGTAAGACGCATAATACCTCTTGTTTATATAATATCCACGGTGAACTCCTGTCTCGTGTCGATAAAATGAAAGATCTCGGTGTCATCTTTGACTCAAGCCTGAGGTTCGATGGCCATGTAACCAAGGACGTCAACTCGTCTCTCCGCACTTTGGGGGCCACATGTCGTGTAACGAAAGAGTTTAAAAACCTGCCTGCGTTTCTCACATTGTACTGCTCTCTAGCAAGGACACGGCTGGAGTACGCCTCGGTTGTGTGGAATGGGATTTTTCAAACCAATTCTGTGGGGATTCAGCGAATTTAAAAGAAGTTGACTTCTATCATGAAGCATCCTCGTAAGAATTATGAAGATGCGCTCAAACTTTCTAAATTTCTTAGCCGGCACCGGCGTCGGGAGAAAGCAGATTTGTTGTTTCTATTTAAAGGGGCAATGCAACGATTTTTGCATTTTGCGCAAATACCGCTTAAAACGGATCCCTGGCGTTAATGACTCATGGAACACGCGTTCGTTTTCAACCCACGCAATAGAAGTCCCAGAAAAAAATTAAAGAAAAACAAGCAGCGTTCACTCCCTCAACTCGCAGCCAGAACAAGCGGCCACGTGATCTGGAGCCGATTATATGCCGCCAATGTTGATCATAGCCACGCGTTGGGGTTGGCAAAGCACAGGACACGCGCTGAGTTCCAGACATTGTTATGGCTCGGCTATTGTCGTCGTTGCAGCGATTGGACACGGGCCACTGCCCGAATGCATTTCGAGGCATCGATTGTCACGAGCCCAGATCGAGTGCCCACGCCATGCTCGGGTCCAATCTATGAGCTGCATTCAAATATCGTCACTCGGCGGTACTGCTACCGCCCAGCTACGTCATCAGGTTTTGCGAAGGAGAGATTGAATGAAAACACTCGGTTTTGTCCTCGAAATTACAGCGCAACAAAGGAGTTTCTTGGTCAGTGGCGTTGCGTGCGAGTATCCTTGAGTCCCACTAGTGCCAGTAAGCTTGTGTAAAGTGAAAAACATTTCAATTGAATATCGTTGCACCGCCCCTTTAAGGTCACGCACGGCCTAACTGATTCACCATACCTCTTGTCTCAAGTGAGTCTTAGAGTTCCACGCGTACGTACACGTCTTCAGTCCTCTTTTTTATATCTCTCGAGCTTTTAATCAACTAGTCCCAATCCTCAGGTTGGCTGAATGTTATAATCATCACTCGGAAGTACTTGATATATTTGACTCGTGCTATTGGGCTTTCAATCAATTTATTAAAAACCTGTTCATGCTTGAGCAGACTGAAGAGTGCTGAATGTCCGACTGTGTAAAATGTATTGTTTTTACAATATGTGTGCGTTGCAGATGTCTCGCTGCTTCGCATTTACTTTGCACGCTTTAAAGGGACCATGAAATGACCTTTTTTACTTTTGCCAGGTAACTTTTACATTAAACCTTCAACGTTCACTGAATGCCGAACAGGCACCCGTTTTCGTCTCAGTTTATTAACTTCTACACAAAAAATTAATGAAATATCGACTTTTTCTTTCTCTCCAACTGACCGCAAAACAAGCTGCGGCGTAATTTTGACGGTCGTGACGTACCCTGTTTCCGGAACCGGAAGTTCTCTCGGCTGTAGAATGGGAGCGTCAGCGGCGGTGAGTTGGGGGTGCGCCGGTAGGTTTTACTCAGTGTTGGACAAAATACTCGATAAAAGTATTTAAGTTAAGTTACTAAATACCTGCGTCATAAAGTATTTAAAATACTACTCAAGTTACTTTCACTATAAAGTATCTTGAGTAGAGTACAGATACCTAGAAATGTATTTCAGTTACTTTTGAAGATACTTCCGCATTGCTTAATTTTTATCGACGTCATTGACAAAGGCAGTTATTTAGCTACGCAAACCTGGGTTACCAGAATGGTTTATTAGCACGCAACAACAAAAAACGAAAAAAAAGTATCGGGCTATTTTATGCAGTCCGACTATAAAGAGCAAAATATTGTCACGAATGATAAATGATGACGCGGCGAATAACTGAAGAAACTAAACGTTTAATGGGGCGAACTTGTTCCCAAAACAAAAGAGAGAAAGGCTAGCGTCGCAGGCGTCCATGTCAGCGAAACAGCAGGATCGACCGCTGGGGCGAGACTGACTCCGGACCGCCACTCGGAGCACCTTTTGTACCCGCGTGTGTTTCTGGAACATTCGGCGTAGAAAGTTCGGCGCGTAGAACTTTCGTAACGCAATCAGACGACAAAATCCTCGAACTTACCAGAATGCCAAGTTGAAGGAATAAATAAAAGACAAGTCCGCTTTCTGGTATCGAACCCGGAGCCTCCGCGCGAGAGCCAAGCGCGGTAACCATCCGGCCACGCGCTCGCTGGGCGACGCGCGTGGCAGTATCACTAACAGATGTTACAAAACATTTCTGGGACAACAAGAAAGAGGTCGCTTTAGCTATTGGGGAGAAGATCAGACCGTGGAGCCGCAAGCGGTTAACTTTAGAACTAGATGGATGAGGACAACAAATACAATGGCTCAGCGCTCCAGCCAAACGCGGCGTCAGCGTTTGGCTGGAGTTCGTGTTCTCCGGTGAGGGGGAGGAGGGGCTCTTTTGTTACCATTCCGGCCTGCATGAACAATGCAGCATGCACGGTCCTCAGCTAAACACAAAAGCCGAAGTGGGTGAAGCTCGCATCGTCTGAAGACTTCTTTCGGGACAGATCCGGCACCTAACGTCATGGACATTCCCACAAGGCCTGTAAGCACGTGCACAGGCCTTGTGTTGGGTAAACACTGAGGTGTGGGGACAACAAACGGGGTAGAGCGCCTCGCCGATAGTGACATCGCTGAATATCACATCCTGCGGCGCACCTTAGACGCATCGTTTAACTACAATCCATATTCCCTATACGGGGAGTTCACTATAAACGAACTTCAGACAGGGATATGAGTGAATGGATAACAAAGAGAACCCACATAATACCCACGGCACGTCACCCTGCTCGCAGTTCGTTTCCTGTCCTGTTCTCTGCTCAGTGTTCGCGAGAGCAATAAGCGCCGGACTGACAACACAAAGAAAAAAAAAACCTTGACGTTTTGCCCTAGCGGGGTCAAATATACAAAAAGCAAAATAAAAATGTCTACTTTTTTGTGTGTGTCCACTTCTCATTTTCTTCTATTTGTTATTTCTTGACACTTAAGTCTGCATTGTTCTCGTAGGTCGTTTCCCGGTCTGCTTTCGCCTCCGGGTGGCATCTTTACTTCCGTAAAACCACACCTTTAGTTTGAGGATTTTTGGGGGGGAAACAAAAGGCGCCTTTGGGAAGGCGAGGAGAGAGCCTTTATTGTACGAACTTTCGGCTGAAATATGAGTCACAGTCGGCAAGAAAGCGATATTTTTACGAGCTCAATCTAAGTCACCGTAGCTAATCGGAGCTAGCAACAGGATTCGGTTGCTCGAAAGAATGTTCACGTTTCCTCGTGCCACGCCCACCCCACTTCATACCGAAAAACTCGGAAAATGGCGGAATGTCAAAATGTATTTAGATAATGAGTACAAGATACTCGGAATTGTAATTAAGATAGAGTATTAAATACTCTCTATCAAAGGTATTTGCAAGATACCAAGATACTCCAAAAAGTATTTAAGATACAGTATCTTGAGTAGAGTATTTGAGATAGGCACAAGTCTGGAACTTTTACTGCGCTGATGGCGCTGATGTCTCCGACGTATTTTCTAAATCGGCGCCCCTCATCGCCGCGATCACAAGAGTTGGTCGTGGCCGCGATAGCCATGCACACATCGCAGCTGAGCGAAATTCAATGAGATATGTTGCGCTACAGCGACAGCATGGGACTAGTCCCGTACGCCGGTATGCCTGCGGGGAAGTGCGGCGAGTCTTCCGGTGAAGACTCCAGAAGTCAACCCAACTGTCATTGTTGGTAAAAGGCGGCCCATGTCAGTCGTTTGCAAAGCGACGTAGATAGAGACAAATGGCCGCGGCGTTTTTCGCGGCCTAGGAGATGCAGGAGCAAGCCGACGTTAAAAAAAGATACGTTTGAACTGCGACAGTATCAGCAAGAGCCGCGTAAATACCTGTTCACACTCTGAGCGGACGCGCGCGTTTGATGGAAGTGCTGTATTCGCGCTGTTGGTAAGCGCTTCGGGTCCGATCTTTTACGATTGCAACTCGATACTGACGTGACACTCGGCAAAGGAAGGTTGGACCGGCATTGCACGTAGCTCAAACGAACTGTTATAGCTCGACAGTGACGTGCAGTCGTGTCAGAATAAAAATGGCATACTAATAACAAAGTGTACATACCGTGTTACGAAGGTAATCCATACGGCGTTTATTTGAGCTCTATATCACACAAAACAAGAAGATAGAATCGACGAGAGTCCCTTTTCGACGACAGTGTTCGTCAACACTGCCTCGGAAAACAAGGGGAAGAGATTGACCTCACCTCTTAATCTAAAATTGAGGTCAGCGATCAAACTACAGGGTGGAACAAGGAGACGGCAGGCTCTTTAAATCGACCGGAAAATTCGGTTTCTTAACCTATCGCGCTACGACTTTGTGCAGCGTTGCCCACAGATGGTGCATTTTTTTTGTAAAATTTGCAAAGAACGAACTTACCTGAGGAAAAAGTAAAGAAAGAAAAAGGCTTAGCTCCTATGGAAACGCAGCGACGCCACCGGTCTTCAAAGAGCACGGCGCCGTTTCCCACGGGACACAAGAGGTGGCGCAACGAACGCCGCCAACGAACGAGCATACGGCGCGCCAGCGTCTTTAGCAGACAATCTTTTCGACTCAAAAGCGGCGCGCGTTCCGCAGGCGGCGACAGTCGCAGAAACAAAAACAGGCGCGGTAACAACAAGCAACTGCAGTTCCTTGTCTGCTAAATACGCCGGCTCTTGGAGTCGTCTGCTCGTTCGTTGGCGGCAGTTGGCGTCGCGACCGCTTGCGCCATCTCTTGCCTCCCGTACGAAACAGCGCCGTGCTCTTTGAAGACCGGTGGCGTCGCTGCGTTTCCATAGGAGCTAAGCCTTTTTCTTTCTTTACTTTTTCCTCAGGTAAGTTCGTTCTTTGCAAATTTTACAAAAAAAATGCACCATCTGTGGGCAACGCTGCACAAAGTCGTAGCGCGATAGGTTAAGAAACCGAATTTTCCGGTCGATTTAAAGAGCCTGCCGTCTCCTTGTTCCACCCTGTATAATACGGGAAGGGCCCACAAGGGTCGCGCGGGCATATTCCATTCAGCACGCCAACCGGTCGTGGGCAGACTGTCTTGGCCAAGGACCGTTGAAGCAACGCAGCACCGAGTCGGAGTGGAGTGCCTGCTAGGCCTACCTGCCGAGCTCGGGGGATTCGTAGCCGTTGTAGATTCTCTCGGGTATTTCTGGATCCAGCGTTCTTGTTCGTCGTGGTATGTTTCAAGTACTTTTTTCTTCCTCCTTGAAGTCGGGACGCGCGAGAAGAACACGTAGAAAAATAAACGTTCGTTCGTCGTCGCGACTACACCGTGGTCTCGGCCAACGACGCGTCGGCCCTTTTGCGCAGGCGCAGTAGGGTCTTTTTCTTGCTTCGTTTACCACACGATAGATGGCGCTTGGCTCTCATCATTATCAAATTTGGCAATTTTCGTCACATCTCTAATTATGCTACAAAATGTGGATCTGAATATTATTTAACAAAACTTTTGGGAAACATTCGCCGGCTATTTATTGTTTACGATCGCGGTGCTGGTGAGGTAGGCTCTTACCCAATAGGCGACGTGGATTCGGCTGACGCGCTCCGTTTCCGCGGATGCATCGTAGTGAAAAGGCAGAGAGCTTTCGAAGGAAAGAAGGCGCAGAAGAGTCCAGTTTTCTTTTAAAAGTTCTATAGCGAAGAATTTTTTTTGGCTCTCTATTTTTGTGTTTTTGGGTTGCTTTTCACACCTCTTACCACGATCGGTGGATGAAATTCGATTTCAGAATCGTTTCATGGTCCCTTTAACTTTCCTTTGAACAGATGATTCTCACCAGCAGAATTTCTATCTTTGTTACCCTTCTGCACTTGTTGGGTCTCGTGTAAAATTGTGTTTTTTTTTGTATTTTTATTAATTTGTAGTTTGAAGTGTGCCAGCACCAAAACCGCGAAGTTGTTCCTGGACACTCTAATAAACATTGATTGATTGATTGATTGATTGATTATAGCTACCCCCCAGATTTCTTGGACTTTCTGGCCTTCTATTTCGCAGTGGGTATGCGCAGTAGGCCATTTCAGCACTCATTCGCACACTCTTCGAAGGACCTGACGACCTTGACGTCGTCCTCGACGTTGTCCTTGAAGTCGTCCTAGACGTCGTCCTTGAGGTCGTCCTAGACCTCGTCTTTGATGTCGTCCTCTAGGAATCCTCGACGTTGTCCTTGAGGTCGTCCTAGAGGTCTTCCTTTAGCGTCAACCCCCCCCCCCCCCCCTTCTCATTTCTTGTGCCGCCCACCGTATTCCCAGCATTCCTGGACACGGTCTTCTTGCGTCCTCTCTTAGCTATTTTCAGCAAAACGTAGTAAAATTATAATTTCAGCCAAACTACTGCAGAAATTCCTAAGTTCCCCGGGATATCTTTAGAGGGTACTAATACACTCTTATTTAATACCTACTTGAACCTCAGGATTGTATACTTTTTATTCCTGGGCCAGATATGATATTGTTGCATTGGGTCCTATAGGCTATAGGCCACTTTAACAAAATTTTAAATTTTTTCTCATTGAAATGTAGAATCGTAAAGTTCCCGAGGAATATAAAAGCTGCCGACTCATAGCACACACCGCAGTTAAAATTTCGGTATTTTAATTAACACTTTTTATTCCTCGAGACTTTCAAACTCGGCCCGCTTTTTGCCCCTGTAGAGTTGGCACTCCGCCGTGCACCAATAAGCTTGCGGCAGAGCTACCTTTGCACAGGCTTATCGAAAAAAAGATTTGAACGATGCGTTTGTGACAGCATATTGACTAATAATTTGGCGGTTATAATACGACTATTAATAATTAGATGTTTACAATCAAAATTTGTGCCCTGGATTTCAAATATGAGCAATTGTTATGTAGGGTCAGAAACACTTGCATTGTATATATTTTGCTTTGAATTTGCCTGTGTACGTAAAGTTTTAACTCGGTTACAGACACAAACTGAACAAAATTATTTCAGGCGTGTATAACTAGAAATAACTAGAAATATAACTAGAACGGCGCGCCGCTGGCTGTTTGATTGTGTGTCTTTTTATCTATCTTATTTTATTTATACATATATACGCGTATAAATAAAGAACACAACGACGACGACGTTGAGAGGATGACACACCGGGCGACGGCGGTGCCTCAATCTGAGCCCTGGTGCCTCGGAAGCGGCAGCTTCTACTTTGACTGGGCTACCTCCTTGGAGCCTGATGCTTCGACCCCAGAGGACCCCAGTGAGCAACAGCGCCATCATGTTCCTGGGGCTCCTTCATGCACCCATCGAACGGCGTGCCTGATCACCATGGCTCGCTGCTGACCCGCCCAACCCACCTCTGCGAAATCTGGACTTCTGCGAATCGGACTGCCATACTCCCCAATACCAACAATTCATGTCGCCGTAATCATGCATGTATATACTCATCATATTATCATGTTCACTAGACGCGGCACCGAGGGCCTCCATGGTACGGGCTGCTGCCTTTCCGCGGTGCCGCGGCTCTCCAGAGCCAAATAAATAAAGACTAAAAACCAAGGACCAACCAAGGACTAAAGACAAAATGCTTTTCTGACCAACAGCCGGTAGCGCCTTTTCCAAAACTACACCATACTCTCTATTTCACCTTATGATGTACCGCAGGAAAGGCTACAAGCGCGAGCTCCTTGCTCTGGGGCGCATCTCGGTGGCACAAGCTCTCGTGCATTAGGGGCAGCTGCCAACGCTATGAGCTCGCGCTTCTAGCCTTCGCTGCGGTACAACATAATGTGAAACAGAGTATAGTGGCGCACATCACTGAAATAACATACGCAATACAGGAAATAACAGATTGTCTCTTGAACGCAAAACGGCAAAATACACATAATTGGGAGATTTTTCATTTCTAAAAGCCAAATTCAGAAACCTAAACTAAACTGATGTTTGCTGAAACTCGGGGCATATCGTGTGCATCGTTTAAAAAAAAGTATAAACGAAAACACCACGCAACACATTTGACGTTGTTTCACACCTCGAGACACTGACTTGCACTGGTGCACCGACCGCCGGCGTAGCATAGCGCGTAGTCGTGAAATGTCTGTGACTGAAAATGATAATAACTTATTTGCCAAAAAAAAAAAAATACGGCGCGGACCTTTCCTCCGTCAGGGCTGGATTCGGCGCTGTAGGCGTTCTGTTCAATGCAAATGAGCGGAGTAGAATGTATTCCCCCTAGTAAAGTATTTGGCCAGACGCAAACGGTGAAAAGGGGGGGAGGCCGGAGAGATGCACAGGAGAGGAGGTTCAGATTGGCGGTCGCACGCTTCGAATTCTCCGTTTATCATGCTCTAGGGTGCCTACACGTCTGTCTGTCTGAGGGTGAAGACATCCATTGTTGCCCTGAATGTGCCAGCGCGTGACGCTCTCGCGCACTCGGTGCGTGACTTGGGCGGTAAAATGGCGTCTATGCATTAGCCAAAGCTACGCGCTCGAGCTGAGTGACACCAGATTGCGCGCGCTTCAAAATGCATAAAAAAACTATTGGGCCGAAAAATGGGTGAGATGTCACCATTCAAGCAAAAGCGCGCGTGTGTATGAAGGCGCCCTATCTTGCTCGAGGTTGATACGCCACGTGTCGTGAGAATCGGGAACTAAAACAGCGTGTCTCAGAAAGGTGGCCATGATGTAGTTCTACGGAAATTTGTGCACCTATGCACCTACAAATTGTTTTGTAACTTTTAACTGAAACTTGATAATTTATTTTTAACTAACTGTAACGATAACCTAAACACTTTTTTGAAAAAGTAACTAACAACTATCTGCAAAGATACATATACTTTTTGCGAAAAAATTACCCTATTTTCTGAACACTACACCGGGTTCGACCATGTGTGGAGGTTGGGCTTCACGTTAGACGCGGCCAAATAAAACAAGAACTGGAGACTTTTTTCATCGGAGCAAAGTGCCGGCGCAGAGGGCAGACGTTTTTCTACTCCTGTTTTTCCTTTTTAGTCGCGCGAAAAAGCGCATTTAGCACTTGCTTTATTTCAACATTTTTGTGCGTGACTCTCTCGCCTCGTCTTAGCCCTTTCCGGCCTCATCGAACACCCTAGCCTCTCCAGCCAAGCGGCAGAGCCACCTCGCTGAAACACGCGACGCGTAGACACCTAACGGTGAACTGTTTAACGCCGAGCGAAAGCCTCTGTCGTCGGTGCCGCAGCAGTCACGGCTATAGCTTTCCTTGCGAAAGCGAGTTGCCGCCAGTGGACACTGTCTCACAGGGGCCACAGACGATGTTTCCAGCAGGTGGGATTGTTTCGTGTCGGCGTCCTCACGGGAAGATACCTTCAGCGATTAAAGCGAAAAGTGCATATCGCGCATACAACATACAGCACAGCATTGGTTTCAATAAAGAACAAGCACAAAACAAGCATCCGAACCACATAATTGATAATAAGGCGCTCCTGAAAACAATGCGAAGCACGTAGCGCTCACCGCTTACGTTTCCCGGTAGAGGTTACTGCTGCGCAAGCTGCCACGGCGACGGCAGCTTGAGACGGGGGGAGTGACGTCACTAGCCTTTCATACGGGGTGTTTCACGTAAGTGTGACAAATATTCCTAAAATTAGTGTATTCGTGGTAAAAGGATAATTTTTCTCGGGACCGCATGACTCATTGTGGTAGACGTCTGAAAATGCGTGATGCTCACTAATTCGCTGACTAACTAAAATTACTAATCAACTTTTTAATTAATAAAAATAGACATATGGTTCCAATTAGAAACTTGCTGAGCGTCATCGAAAACCACTAAATCAGTAATTTTCACAAACACTTTGAGCGCGTGAGAAGCGTTTAGTGGTCCGCTAAATCTACCCCTCGTAGAGCAGCTACAGGGCTGGGGCTCTCTAAAACACAGAAATATCGCCCGGGCGCCTTACCGCAGCCGTCATCCTTGTACCTGCTCCACGAGTGGTAACTTTAGTGCACTACTACGCTTCTCATGCGCTCAACGTCTTTGTGAAAATGACTGTTTTAGGGGTTTTCAAAGGTGCTCAGCAGGTTTCTAATTGGAACCATGTGTCTATTTTCACCAACTAAAAAGTTAATTAGCCATTTTTAGTTAATTAGAGAACTTTGACGTTCGCCACCACGAGTAATAGGGGTCCGAGAAAATTATCCTTTTACCTCGAATACACTAATTTTAGAAATTTTTGTCACTATTACGTGAAACACCCTGTATATAAAAGGTTTTGATACAGTGCTTTTACTTTTCTTTCGTCAATCATTTGGTATAGTGCAGCGGGCAATC
Source organism: Ixodes persulcatus (assembly GCA_013358835.2). Classification (NCBI taxonomy): domain Eukaryota; kingdom Metazoa; phylum Arthropoda; class Arachnida; order Ixodida; family Ixodidae; genus Ixodes; species Ixodes persulcatus. The sequence continues at coordinate 48,690 of JABSTQ010010648.1, read as the reverse complement.
GTTGCAGGTGATAGCACAGCTTCACTAGCCAACGAACTTCACAGCGTGGATTAGAGCCCCGACTTTTTGTTCACTCCTTTCTTTTCCTTGTTTGATAGTAACGGCCTTTTCTACTTTGTTCAGTTCCAACTGGCTTAGCCGTTTGCTCCCCTCCCTATCATTGCGATTGACCCGTCTGTTCATCGGTATCTCTCTCTCCTGTCAGCTGAGACATACAAATAAGAGAGCTCTTAAAGGAGCCCTGAAACCCCCCAAAAATGATTTTTTTTTTTTCATTTTTTTGCCAGGCGATTTATTATGGTGTCGGAAGACCACCCAATTCATATTTTGCTACAGAGGCACATATATTTTAATAAAGCCAAAAAAAGCAACTGCTCGAAAGGTCGGAGAAAAATAGAGGATGAGAGAGAGCCGGAAGTCACGTGGCTACACCCAACCGTGCGTTTTTTTTCTTGTTTTTTGCCGGGCGCAGCAGACGAAATGCGTTGCGGGAATCGTTCGCCGTGCGATTGCTTTGCAGATATGTTAGTTCCGCTCGCTGTTCTGTACTTCAAGACAGTGGCGTCACAAGGGGGGGGGGGGGGGGGGGGGGGGGGGTCGCGGGGGTGGGGGGGGGTGTTGCGGCGGGCTACCGCCCCGGGTGCCGCTGACCCTCGTGGCTCCGCTGCTTCAAGATGAGTTGGTTTTTACACTGAATACTTAGAAAGGATTAGTGAGTGCCCATTGTGAATTCCCGTGATCGGCTCCGAAAAGAATACCCCCAAGATTTTGCGTGAAGAGCTGCCTCACATGTCCTGCATTTGAAAGTGGCATTGTGCGGCGGAGTCTGAACAAATTTCCGAAACATCAACGGGGTCGGGACCAATGGCTGGCTGCAATTCCTGTAGAACAGTTACGGGCACCTCGGAAAGCGGACGCTACCCAATTCATATGCTCCTTGCATTTTGTGGGAAGTGACTACATTGAGTTTGCAGGTGTCAAAAAGGGAATCCCATACCATTAAAGGGATTGTCCGGTCAAATTTTGTATTCGAGAAAACAATTGAATATCATTGTTATTGCCTCGAGAAGGACCGTACGTGCAATATCTGAATTTTATACGCCCCTCTGCGTGATTAATTGAATTTATGCTGCTCCAATCGCATTCTAGCGTAAACGCTGCTTTCGTTGGCAACATTGAAGCTCTGATGTCACAAAACACAAAGCGAGAATTTTTGTCTGCCTCAGCGTGCTTCGTTTTTGTTGTTGTGCTCAACTTGTTTGGTAGTTGGGTGAGTTTTTTGTTGCACGGTTGAGTGCCACAACCACCGGGCAGCACATGCGAGCCAAGACATGACTTCCACACTTTTCCACGAGACGTGCAGTGCCGAGCGAAGTGGATCGTTGCCGTGCGTAGGGAATAGGTTCCCGTCAAGATCGAGATCCCGCTTATGCAGCAATCATCTCACAGAAGAGAGCTACGAGCTGAGCTCTAAGCGAACAGAAGGCTCGTAAGCTGAGGTGTGACGCTGTCCTAACGATATTAAACTTCGTCCATCCACTCCTCGCCTAAATCAGATCAATCAATTTGATTATGCAGCGAAACCGAAACCAACAGCTAGGCCATCTGGAAACGATGCCAGAAGTTGTTTTTAGCACGCGTGCAGCCCGATTCTGTTTGACCCGCGTGTGAAAATGGAACGTGAATACGATTCACCAAGCTTGTCCAAGTCAAGTGACGACATGCATTTGAACGATTCGCCGTTTGTCTTCGACCCGCGGACATCGCCTCTGAGGGAACGACCCGCAGCCTCATCACTGATCCACTGGATCCGCTGACATGTGTACCCAGATGCCGCTTCGTGTACTTAGGTGCCGCTTCAGAGGCTAAATCTGCATCCTTTGCTTTGCAAGCGCCTCTAGTTCGATCGGTGGCCGTCGCAGTTGTGTTTGCGCGAAACGGCATACGCTTGCTCGAAGCTTATGGCTGTCTGCGAGTAATTTCCTGCTAAAAGGCGTGGCTTTTTTTGCAAATGCTTGGGAACTGCATTAAAAGAACCGTATTTAAGTAGGGTACAGCCTAGGAGACTATATAATTCGAAACAAAATACAAGACATCCATCGACCAACGCTTGTTATCCCGACCATCCGACAGGCCTTTGCGTTTTGTGACGTCACGCAGCACCTACGGATGTCAGCCATTGACACTGGCGAAATTCGGGGTGCAGTTTCGTACATAGGCTCATGAAAGGTTTAATTAATAACGGGAGATCATATATCAAAATAAAAATGACGTTTGTCTACATGAAGGCTCCCTCGACGTAACGAGCGCAAGAACTTAAGTACTTCCGGTTTCGACCGGACAATCCCTTTAAGTTCAGCGACGTATCGTCCACAACATTTTTTTTTTTTCAGTGATAATTGTAAAAAAAAGATATGTAAATATCGCAAAATGTTTTTTTTTTTTCAGCCTTTCCACTCTGGTGAAGAAGGAAGACCAGCGGAGCTGTACAATGCAAGGTAATGGACGACCGCGAGTCGGCAAGCCAGAGTGGAAAGGCTGCCGCCATCTATGAGCGACGGCGGCAACCAGATACGTGGCTTGCCGCCGTAGCTCATAGATGGCGGTAGGTGTCCAGAGTTCGGTGTCTTCATTTCTTTGCGGGGGACACGATCCTGGGGAAACTAGCCCTTAAGGCTGCGGTCCCACGGCAACCATCTTGAACAAGGCGTTAGTTCAACCAATAGAAGGCGACACGCACCCGTGGGGTCATAGAGTTATTATAATGTACGCTAGAGGTTCAACTGGCGCTAGTGTCTATGCGACTTCCGGGAGGCAAATTGAAGCAGACAGCAACCAGTCTACTTTTGCGGTGCGCCTGTGCATTCCTATGGGAAAACGCGCATGGATTTTGTCTTTTCGCCGGAAAATAACATGAATAACTTTTATTATTTCGGTTGTACCGGATAGTACGTACCTTTAATGATATTGTAAAAGTGTAATTGCTTTAATTACAGCTTTTTTTCTTTACCATTGAACGATGTTACTTCGCTATATTTCAGGCCCCAACCTCTGTTCCATGGTAGGTATGTAAAAACGAGAGACGATTCTGAGCTAAATAACGATCGAAAGGGATGTAGAGTGTGTTCAAGGTTCGCTAGCATTCCGGTGGCGCTTATATATTTGTAATATGCCCGTCCTGTCACTCATGAATACGACTCCGTCGTGCATTTCCACGATCGGTTAAAGAACATTCGAATGTAAAAAAATAAAGTACGTGGGCTACGAAAGGTGTGTCTTTTTGTTATTTCCTATGTCAGGCAGTTTTTATCGGGCACCTGTTTTTGGCTTCTCCCTATTTGCAAAGATTTGGAGCGTGCGGGTAATGCTTAAATTTGAACCCAGAAGAAGCATCTTCGCACATATTCATGAGTAGAAACAATCAAGCAGTACTTATTTATTGAAAATCGGACTATATTACGTGGCTTTCAATTTATTTTGATCGTCTGCATGCACAAGGAGTCACTTATCCTGTGTTACTGCGTAGTTCTTGCCTTCTCTCTTAGTTTTCCAGATGCCTCTCGTTCGTTTGGCACGTATATCCTCCATGCTAGAAAGCGCCGACACCGTGTTCGCGCTATCAGTGTCCGACAGTGCACATAAATACATGTATGAAGCCGTTTTAGCACCGTTTTTCATGCCACGAATTTAAAATAAAAACGCCGTAACTGACCAATTATTTCGTCCGCGTGACTGAGAAATGTTCCAATGTGTCTAATACGCACGAATAATTCGTAATATGTGCTCTTATAATCGAGCGCAGAGAGAAAATGCACTCGCTTTTTCCCATAGAAATGCATTACCGGAAGTCAATTTCGGACTGGTTGCTGTCTGCTTCAATTTGCAGCAGCACACTAGCGCCAGTTGAACCTCTAGCGTACATTATAATAACTCTATGCGTGGGGTGACCGAAATATTGGTTCACGGTGGGATGGCTCGAGCACCATCACGTTCCCATCGTGGCCTTGCTCGCGCCGTTGCCAGCTGTGTTCAGCTGGCTCAATAGACCTTTCCAAGAAAGAGCGTGATGCCCGGTGCCATTTTGAGTGTTCGTGCGTATGGCGCGTGCTTTGCTCGCTTTCCGAAGCGACGAACACGCACGTGCTGGACTGTGAAGATCGCACGCTGGACTGTGATTTTGTAAACATTGGAAAGGTCTATAGCGTGGCCCAGCAAACTCATGTATCCGAGAATGTCAGGCTGATATAGGGACATGCGGTTCGGCGGTTGCCATGGGTTTTCGGAATAAATCTTACCAAGAAGGAATCAATTGTTGATTGACGTGTAAATATTCTGTCATTGAAAAATTCTTCTGCAGGAAAGCACGCTCAGTAGACTCAATCTTCCAAGACACCAGTAGAAGCGGACGTCTAGTAAACTGCTTCGCGATTTACGGTACTTACCTCACAATAAAAGACTGTCCACACATGCAGCGGAGCGCTACAAGCATAGCGCTGACCTCGCGCTAAGCACGTGCTGACGGGAGCGGTCACCAGCTTTGCATCGCACCGTCAAAACTGTTGCTCATGGCAGACGATAAGTAGCTGACGACACGTGAGCAGCGCTACATCAGCGCTTCGCTGCGTGTGAGAACCGGCCTTTATAATGACGACTGAAAAGTGACGTCACAAAATATTGTGTTTCACGGGATCCGGAAAATGTTGTAAAGGTTGTTTCATTATAGTTCCCAGAAAACAAACGCCGTTGCAATATTTTCGGAAGTACCGACACACATAATGTTGCAAGTACAGCTTAGGAGGAATATGATGAAAAGCAACAAAATAAATAGGAAGACGTTTATTTGCAATGAAGACGCTATGAATGAGCGGCGTTTAGCGACGGTTGTGTTCGTCCGTTTTTTTTATAGTTCCACATCTCAGGGTCTACAAGATGTCGATTAATTACCAGCTCGCCTGCACTCCATCACTGCTGGCAAGTGATGAGCGTTCTGGAATTTATAAGTTCACATGATTGATAACTATGGACATGCGGACAATGAAGACCTGTTTTGTCGGGAGATGGAGTTGCAGTGATGACCTGATATCGGACGACTCGTGGCAAATGAACAAGCACGTTTCTTCTCAGCGAATAATAAACGTCCAGCGCCAAGCACAGCACGTCGCTACCGACGTTGTCGACGTTTCGAACACTTACCGCTTTCGACAAAAGTGTTGGTACCTGGGCTAACGTTGCGGAAAGACTCGAAGTCTTCCTCGAGTCCAGCGCCATCATGAACAGTAACTGAAAACGATCCACTATTCAGTCGGTGGGTGGCGAAACGTATCCGCATCTGCGGAGTCATGGTCGATGCGTACTCTAAGTGGTTGGAAGTTTACACGATGCCTGCCACGACGTCCAAACACGTCATTGACGTTCTACGCTCTCTTTTCGCTACTATTGCCCTACCGAAAATACTTTTCTCTGATAACGCGCCTAATCCTTGTTTCAAATAAAATACACAAATTTTTGAAAAAAAAAAAAAAAAAAAAAACGGCATCAGGCATTACATTAGTGCACAATACCATCCTGCAACTAACGGGCAAGCAGAACAGATGGTGTGCGAAACTAAGAAAGCCCTCTTGAAGCTTCCGGAAGAAGCAGTTCAGTGAAGAATCGCCAGGTTCTTGTTCCGGCAGCACGTGACGGTCTCATCTTCCACGGGAAAAACACCCGCCGAAGCAATGTCGGCGGACAAAGAGCCACACCCCTCGATCTCATGACACTATGGCCTACAAACAAAGATCGAGAGATTTCCAGATCGGGAGTAATGGCAGTTTATTCGATCGGACAACTCGTCTACGTGAGGACTTTCAGCGGAAGTTCGGCCTTCCATGTAAAACTTGAGTAGAAAAGGCATTATATTGGTTGACCAGAAGGTGTCATCCCTCTGAATACGTTGGATATCAATGATTTTGAGTGTAAATATAAAGAAATCACAAAACTCTCTTTGTGTATTGTGTAACGGCCCTTGTATTTGGTAGTAGAAGCTATGGTGGTGATTTGGACCTTTCACACCAGGCTCCTTTTTCTTATTTTTCGCCTCATACTCTTCCGCGGTTTCAGTATGCTTCAAGAATCTTTTGGAACGGGGACACTTTACGTCAACGAGGCCATTTGCTGCCGTGGACGAACTGAACTGAAATGGATGTGGGACCACTTTTCTGGTAATGAGCCGCTGCAGACTGTTGCCGCAAAGCGGCGTGAACGGGTGGACTGGGTAGGTAACACGCGCGATCAAATATTAATACAGCTTGCAATTCGCGTAAGAAGTGTTGATGAAACGTGTGTTGATGAAACGTGTGTCAACGAAACGTGCGACAGACCAGCGGAATCAATACCAACTGCAACACCTGTGCTCCGTGAAAGTGCACGTCTACGCCAAACCAATTTAGGAAGCAGCACAGCATCACCTAAAGCACGGCACAGGAACTGCCAGCTTGAAGGCAGCTCTTCGGTGCGCCGCGCACCTGTGCTCCGTGGAAGTGCACGTCTACGCCGGGACAATTTGGGAAGCAGCACAGCATCATTCAGCACGGCACGGGAACTACCAGCTTCAAGGCAGCTTTCCGGTGCGCCGCACAACCAAAGTGAGCCTTCGGTCATTTGAACGAGGCGGCACCACGATTGCACACTGCCAAGCACGACTCACGCCATTTCCGTCGCTAAACTGTGTTTCCAGATATATATTGCACACGCTTCACTGCAGACCTCGATGATTCCGATGGCCAACGAGAGCACAGAAACGTCACCTTAAAATTTATCCTAGCGGTATCCGAATCAATCCGAGGTCCGAGCAAGGTAGGGCCGATTGTTTCTTTCGTGGCAATATCCCGTCGGTCACCAGCGAAATGCGCACCGTTCCTCCGTATTTTCACGTTATACCTACGTCAGACATCACGCTGAACTCTGAAGTCGCTTTCGACCGGCCTCATATGACGGCTTCCGTGTCTGAAATCAACTCGCCGAGACGAACGACAACGAACAAAGCACCCGACAAGCTCCGGCCAATGCTCCGGCTCAGCTGGGGCCAGCCGCTGCCTGGGCGCTGCCATCTTTCCTGTGACGTCACGTATTTGGTTTGGTCACGTGACAACTGGTCACATTTGCGTTCAATGGCAGCCGCCTTATGGGGGTCACTTTCGAGTGCAGACCGGAACCCCGGTTTATCGCTCTAAGCCCCTCTAACTCGTTGCCAAATATACATGCTTTCGCGAACATACCTTCGAGCAACAGAGCCTGATCCGGTTGACTCCATAGTTCCACAGTGGCCTAGATCGAGACCGTTATCAATTGACACCCCATTCAGTTTAGAGGTATGCTCAACGTTTTATGTCGTTAAATGAGACGTTATGTCAACGTTGATATAACGTTATCAATTGACATCATGTTCAGTTTAGTTGTATTGCTCGACGTTTTATGGTCGTTAAATGGGACCTTATGTCAACGTTTATATAACGTTATCACAGACGTGCGCTCGGCGTTTTATGTCGTTAAATGGGACGTTATGTCATCTTTAATATGACGTTATCAATTGACATCCCGTTCAGTTTAGACGTATACTTGACGTTTCATGGTCGTTAAATGGGACATTATGCCACTGTTGATATAACGTTATCACTTGACTTCCCGTCCAATTCAGACGTGCACTCGACGTTTTAAAGGTGCCCTGCAAGGGCTTTTTTACTGGTTTTTAATTTTCACCGAACCTGAGCGCACTCAACGTAGTAACTTAATGAAACTTTTCTTTTCTCGAATTTCCCTTTATTTTAAAAGTTATAGGTAAATTAAAATTACAAAAACAAGCAAAAAATAACCTCCTTCATGACGCCCTTGGTTGCTTGAGTGGCCGTGAACTAGAGGAGGGGTAGTGAGCTCAGCGAGCGCTCACGGCTGCCGCACTCCGTGTCGACGGCTCGAGAGGACGCCACTAAAGGATGTTCTGGATAGGCTGTATGAAGCGGGCAGCCAGGGTGGCTCGCCTTGCATTTGCTGCGCGATTAAACACTAATTCGGCATGGCACTTCATTGGTCACAAACGACAGCAAACACGGGGTAAAGATCAGTTCAGGACGGGAGCCACTTCGCGCTGCCATACCGCCAAAGGGCCAAACAAGAAGCCAAAGCTGCTCGCCGAAAGCGTTCGGAACGCTTGGAACCGGTCGGATCCTCGACTGCAGCGCCGCCGCGTACATCCGGGACCTTTTTACGCTCGCCGCTCGTCACTGCCTGATCCCACCACACCTGTATGCGCCGCCTTTTCCACCGCTTGGTGGCACGTATGTCGACGGGTCATTTCTTGTTTTAGTACTTTCAAAACTGCATTTTTTTTTCTGATCTAAAATACTGAACAAAAACTACTTTTTAAATAACTGAAACGGCTCGCGCCACTTATAGTTTGTATTTCGACTAAAAAGAAGATTTTAGCGGCTCTGACAAGTAGTAAGTCCAGGACCAAAGACGTCACATATCGCACGCTTTCGGCACCGCGGGTCGCCCCCGTAGGTGGAGGACGTTTCCCCGTCGTCCGGTTAAAATATGACGCACTGATATTTAGTTACTCTCTCCGTGCCCGCTGGCTTGCCCGAACCCCAAGAGACGTGGAAACCGCAAAAAAGGTAGACGCTTAAATATGATTGCAGGACCCCTTTAAAGGAGCTGTGCAACAATTTCAGTGCTTTACATAAATAGTTTGGGAGTTGGTGTCTCGACCCTTCTGAAGTAAAGAACAAAAAACCGTTTTGGCCTGCATGTCCTAGTTTTTATTTTAAAAATGGACAAAGATTGAGGTTTTCGGCACCTCTCAGCTCCTTCGCCATCTTGCGAGTCACGTGCGCTGTTACGTCAATGGGGGTCGCGCGGGGTTCCGGTGAAGCTCTCTCTCTAGAGCCATCAGTGAGCAGCAAGAACTCATCCGCTCGCGACGCGTGACCACGTGCTGGCGGGCGCAGCGCGAAAGGAAAGTCTCACGCTCATCTGGGTCCGGCCATTCCCGTCCGGCTCTGCCCCCGTCCCCCTCCGGCTTTTGGCGGCTGTTCGTGGTAGCAGATAGAGCTGGCGGTTTTGTTGACCTCGTATAGATGGCGCCAGTAAAACTCCATAGAATAAAAGTTTTGTCGATGATGTTTTTGACGGATTCATATTTATGTTGGAACGACAAGATTTATAGAAAAGTTACCTTTTATCGAGCAGGCATTCGCAGAACTTGCTATCTTTCTACAAGACCCCCATTGACATCATGTCGCGTGGTTCTCATGGCCGCCGCTCGCGGGTGGAGGTCGGGGAATATCCTAATTTTTGCCTCGCGATTACGCGGAGGAATTGCAGCATTTCGAAGGAAGGGGGTGTGTTTTCTGACCTTTGTGACAAGATAAACAATGTCAAAAGTAGAAGATGCCAACTCTTTCGACGTTAAAATCGTTGCACAGCTCCTTTAAGGTCGTTAAGTGGGACATTACGTCGACGTAAAATCCACCCTTTTTTCCAGACATTAGCCTTTCCGTATTACGTCGAAGGGACCTGACGTTCAGACTTTTGTCGTTCTTTCGACATGTGGTTCCTGACGTCATCGACGTTTTTTCGACGTCTCTTCAACGTGTCTGTGCTGCCTGGGACGGATAAAAGCAAGCACTATGCAGCGACAGAATGACGACGGCTCGAAAATCAGTAGAAGCAGCCTACGAGGGAAGCGCGGCCAGCCGCGGCGGGGCAACACCACCTAGAGGAGAAGGCCAGAACACGCCTCCTTTGACGTCACGGCAGAAGGCTGACGTGCGCCGCGCTATAGCGCTGAGCTGAAGGCTTCGCGCGTAGTTTTTACGTCGTAGAAACGCGGGTTTTCGCTCTATTTATTTTTTATTAGCTCAAATGAGAGTTGTGAAGCCCGAGTGATTTAAATAACAAATTTTAGAACGCAGGAAAATTATTAAAACCTACAATTATTGCGGTGAAATGCAAGAAAGTGGTATCTTGCACAGATGTGTTATTCTTTTAAGCGATAAACTGGGTGGTGTACTTATCTCTAAACGGTATGGGAACTGTATAAAAAAAGAATCCCTATGAAAAGGCAATAATCCAAGTAGCGGTACCGGGTAAAATTAACTACAATAACAATCGGGTAAATGGTGCAGGGTGATTCATTTAATTTAATTTCATTTTATTCACCACAAAAGCATCTGGAGACGCATTACATTAGAAGGGATTCAGAAATAAACATAATTGAACGTAAAAAAAGACACCAACAAGTAAAAATCACATACACACACACAAAAGAAAACGCTTATTAGCAGGTTATTGTTATTATGCAGTTTTAGAAATCAACGTTCACGGTTACACAAATTGATGCACTTGTTTATAAATGAAATGGGATTGCGCTCAGTTACAATATGGTTGGGTAGTTTGTTCTAGTCAGTGATGCAAAGTACTAAGGGAGAAATTAGGAAAGTTTAAGTACGGCACTGAAATGGTTCGATCTTGCAGGAATGATCTAATAAGGATGATATAAAATTGGCAGCCCGGCAATAAGCATCTGGCAAATCGGAATCGGAGTAATGTACAGCTTGAAAAAAAAACACAATCGGGATATTTTCGTTTTTTTTTTTTTTTCTCTCTAAAAGATGAAGTTTTATGTTAGTTTTTCGGATGTTTCGGATGAATAATCACTGCATATAAATCTGGCTGCTTTGTTCTGAAGGATCGAGCCTCGAAATTGGGTAATTTTGGTGTGGATTCCAAATTATGCTTGCTTATTCTAATTTTGGGAGAATAACTATTTTTAATAGAGTAGCTTTTTTTTTTTTTCAATGGGAGCTAGATATAATGTTTGTTTAATGAAACCAAGTGTTATTAGTGCGCTATTTGTTATTTGCTCGATGTGTTCGTTCCATGATAATGTGTCTGTAAAATACAGACCCCAATACTTGTACGATGATGAGTGATCTAGTGGTTGTGAAAGTAATGAGTACTGGGTTAGTGCTTTAGTGGAGGATTTATTTGCGCATATTTGTTTGCATTTTCGAGTGTTAGTGTTCATCTGCCATAGAGAACACCTGGATGATATCGTATTTAAATCGTCTTGAAAAATATTCTGATCTTTGCGTGTAATAATTTTCCGCTAAATGATGCAATCATCAGCAAATAGTCTTATTGTCGATTTAATTGATGGTGGTAGGTCATTGATATATATTAGAGACAATAGAGGCCCGAGTACACTACCCTTAGGGAAAGCTGATGCTACAGTAAGGGGACCCGAATTGCCAGACAAGTATAAAAGTAATAACATTCTAAAATTGTGATCTGCTTGTCTCTTGGGTTCTCAGATATCATAGTTTGAAAAATGTATTGTACGTATCTTGACAAACTTTCCTTAGACCTGTGATATATCTGTACACGTTCAGCCATTCAATTTACTCTGCCTGTTCAATTATACTACTTGTTTTGCAACAACCTATCTGGTTGCTACATTGAAAAAACACCGGTGACCTGGTGGCTAAGCACGGCACGGAGAGATAAACGCGAGTTCTCCGCCGAACTCGGCTTCCGTCGTGATTGGTCGGCGCCGTGCGTGACGACGAGCGCCATCACTCCCTGGGTCGTGACGTCACAACGGAGAGTTTGAGCAACACCTCTTAAGGCCCGTTCACACTCTTGCGACCTCTTAGAACTGGGTGCCTTGAAACCTCTTAATATCTCTTACTACGAGAGGACACACTGGCGCCATCTATTGGGTAGCAGTGTAAACTTGGCGGTCCGGCATATTTTCTATTTCTCTCGCTCATTACCCTTTCTTTCTTGGCTCGAAAAACTTTTGTCAACGTTATAAACGAGCCTTTCTTATAGGTAGTATGCACATTTGACCTCGGAAATCCCGCAAAGGTTTCGCTCTTGTGAAATGCAGTTCCAGGGTCACCGTATAGATGGCGCCAGAGTGCCAGTCTCTTCTCTCGTTTTAAGACATTTTAAGAGGTTTCAACAGGTCTCGTCCCTCTCGGTCGTACTCGGTTGCAAGTGTGCGAACGGGCCTTTCAAATAAGGCCCTAGCGCTCTTCTCGTGACGTCGCAAAGGAAGGTCATCGGGGGCGCGCGTCGAAGCGAAGGCAACGCGCGTGGATCGACCGTCCTAACGCGCTTTTAGTCACATGCGCGTGTCATATTAGCTAAAATGAAAGCTGCACATAGCAACGGGTCTAGAAAACATTTTATTACACGGGCAAAATATTGCACCGCTAAATAATCGGTACGAAATGGCACGAGGCATGCGTATAAGACGTCTATAAAAAAATGTGATTGTTTTAAGTCGAAAACATTGAACCACGCATTTATTGCTGTAGGAATGCATACTTTATACAGAAATACTTCGACAAAATGGCGAGACACGCAGTGACTGGACAGAGTAAAACAGATCACAGTTAAAAATCAGGTAGACGTAGTCAACGCGGACACGGCTAGACAAGTGTCACTTACGATCATGCAAGCCATGTTATCGCGTGCAGTCCCTGAATTCTTGCATTATACCCCGGCCACATGGCAAAATTAATGTAATTTCAATCGAGTGATATTATGGGGTCGACAAACCAGCTTGCGACGCTCGTATAATCACTCAAGACCGCGAGCTGATTAAATTTCATATCATTTAGTGAAAATATATTAACTTTTCCATGTGGCAGGGGTACTAAATTTATTATTTACAGTCGACTAATTTACTTCTCCCTATGGGCTCGAGCCGCCTTAGAACAAAATACAACTTATTTTGTATACAATATTACTATTACCTTAATAAAGTTAAGATGCTAGTATAAACGCGGTAAAGGCATTAAAATAACATTAGTATAAATAAACACATAAGCACAAACAACGCACTTTGTATAATCACACAAACTTGCTATTCACCTTCCAGTGAAAACTAAAATATTACCACGCATTTACAAATGTCGACGCAGCAACACACGGATAACGACGAAGAACAAAATTGCATTCTATCTAAAAAAATACAACTGCAGCACTTTATTCACGTTTCGCATGACCAAGAAAGCCCGTCAATAAGTTGTTTCTCACCTGTCGATCGTATCCATACGTCCCACAATATCCGGCACGAAAACATTTGAACACGAACTAGAAGAAGCCTCTCTCTGTCGAAGTAGAGGTCTATCGATAATCGACCAGTGTCATCGTTGGCTAGTTGCCACACATGTCATTCAAACCATAGCAGGACTGGTTCCGCGAATTCCACGTAAATGCCGTAGTATGAAGCGAACACAAAACAAACTACTCGAGACTGCGGTGACGACAGAAAAACGACCGGAAGAAGGATCAAAAGAACCACACACGAGAGCAGCGGCAGCAGTGTGGGAGGCTTAACGTTGTCGAACCATCTCTTGCTCGTGTGCGCTCCCTGCGGCGATGACTGAATTTTTTTCGGTTCCCTTCTCTTCTGAAAGTCTCAGCGTTCCTTTTTAGACAGTCAGCAGCTCACACACAACGTAAATTTACCAGAATCTGAACCCGTAGGAGGGAAGAAAATGTCGCACCGGACCGGTTCATTTGAAAAATGTGGGGAGCTGGGGAATGCATGCACGTAGTCCCGTGGTTACGGGGATAATCATAAATATACAATTGGTACTTTCAACCTTGGTAGCGCGTTGTATATTACGTTCATATTATATATATATTAAATTGTACAAGACTGCACTTTTAAAACATATATTTATGTCGAATAAACGCACACGAACACCACCGTGCCGCTCGACAAGAGTCTTTTCACGTTGATACCAGATATTTTCTTACGTATATTTGCGCCATGGCCTTCCTCCTTCGACATTGTGACGTAACCACTCGGAGCGCTACGGTCTTGTCTTTTAGGAGGTGTTGAATCAGGCACCGACAAGGCGGCGAGCGTAGAAAGGTCTCGGATGTACGCCGCGGAGCTGCAGTCGTATACGGGCTCGAGGATCCGACCGGTTCCGAGCGTTCCCAAGACCTTCGGCGAGCAGCTTTGGCTTGCAGTTTGGCCTTTCGACGGTATGGCAGCACGAAGTGGATTCCGTTCTGAACGGATCTTTACCCCGTGCTTGCTTTCGTTTGTGACCAATGAAGTGTCATGCCGAATTAGTATTTGCGAGCCGCCCTGGCCGCCCGCTTCATACAGCCTATCTAGCACATGCTTTAGTGGCGCCCTGTCATGCCGCCGACACGGAGTGCGGCAGCCGTGAGCGCTCGCTGAGCTCACTACCCCTCCTCTAGTTCACGGCCACTCAAGCCACGACCAAGGACGTCATGAAAGAGGTTATTTGTTGCTTGTTTTTGTAATTATAATTTACCTATAACTTTTAAAATAAAGCGAAATTCGAGAAAAGAAAAGTTTCATTAAGTTACTACGTTCAGTGCGCTCAAGTTTGGTGCAAATTAAGATCCAATCAAAAAGTCCTTGCAGGGCCCCTTTAAGTGTCCTCCTGTAAATTTTTTAAAGGTCTTAACTCGTGATAAGTAATTACCCTCCGGTTATGCCACGCTGCTCGTAGACCATAAAAAAGAAGGGACGGTGTCCTCTATAGACATGATGAGAGGTTATACCATTTCATTTCATTTCATTTATTTCACCTTAAGGGCCCTTTAAGGGCATTACATACAAGGGGGGGGGGGGGGCGTAATCAGAGTTTGAACAATATAAAAACCAAAACACAAGCACGATACAATCGGGGAACTCAAATAAATTATACAATATTGAAGCTAATGACAAGAAAGGTGTAGTTTTACTGCAAAGGAATAATCAGCAGGGTCCAAGCTGGTGACAATGGAGGATGGGAGACTGTTCCAGTCGCTGATGGCTTGAGGAATAAATGACCGGTTGAAAGCGTTAGTAGAGCCAGAAATGCGTTTGATGGTGCAGACGTTGTTGAGGCGGAAAAATGTTCGATCGGGGGTTAATAACAAAGTGGTTTTGAGGTCGGGAATGTGGTAGTAGATTTTATGAATAATGCCCAGCTGAGAGCCTTTCCTGCGAAGCTGCAAAGAGGACCTGGTTAGTTGAGTGTTTAGCGCTGAGACACTGAAAGAAAAGTCATTAGGGGATGAAATGAAGCGAGCAGCTTTGTTCTGAACTGCCTCTAGGGTATTGATGAGGTATAGTTGATGGGGATTCCAGATGGTTGAGGCATGTTCTAATTTTGGTCCGACGTACGTACGTGTCAAAGGCCAGCTTACGGACAAAAGGTGGAGCGCTTTTTAGGTTATGTCTGATTAGTCCAAGAGTTCTGGATGAATTGGCAGTAATGGCTTCGATGTGGTTATTCCAGGAAAGGTCAGATGTAGTCTTACACCTACGTATTTATACACAGTAGCGGTCTCAATCAGATCGGACTCCAAGAAGTAATGGAATGACAGGGCGGTTTTTTCCTGGTGATGCAAACGTTAATTGGTCGTGGCAAAGAGATGATAGCTTAGAAAGAAGGCGTTGGTGGGGGACACGGTCGAACGCTTTGGAAAAATCAAGAAAAACTGCGTCAGTCTGGACAAGACATTCAAGGTCAGTGTGCAAATCATGGATGAAGTCGCAGAGCTGTGTTTCGCAGGAAAGTCCCTTTTGAAAACCGTGCTGCTGTTTAAAGAAAAAAGAATGTGATATAGGTGCCTCATGATATTGGAGTAGAGTATATGCTCAAGTAGTTTGCATGAAGTGGAGGTCAAAGAAATAGGGCGATAATTAGATGCGGAAGAGCGGCTGCCCTGTTTAAAGACTGGATTAACCCTTCCCACCTTCCAGTCAGATGGAAGGCAGCTTTGAGATGATAAGTATTGATTAAAGATGAGTTTTAAATACTCACTAGAAATAACACTGGTGTTTCTTTAAAATATTTTGGAGTCGATGTCGGTTCCAGCGGACGAAGTAAGTTTTAGTTTATCAATCAATTTTTTAATACCAGCAGCTCTTCAAGGGTAACTCCAAAGAAAAAAAAAGTATTTTTTTTTTAAACAGCCTAATTGGGACAAGCATGTCACAAAACAAATCTTCCGCGAAAAAACAATTTTTTTCTAGCAATATTTACGCCACAGGACGTAATTTAGTCGGAGTCACCGCTCCTCCACATTTGAAACTCCCGCTCTTTCGACGCGCGCAGAGTGGCTGTCATACGTCACTCCGTGACGTATAATACCAACTTTGTGGCGCGCGATTTAAAACGGACGAAATAGCCGCAGACTAAAATCGGCCCAACGAAATAAATATTGCTGTAAAAAATTTTGTTTTGGGCGGAAAAATTGTTTTGTGACATGCTTCTCCCAATTAGGCTGTCTAAAAATACACTTTTTTTTCTTTGCAATTACCCTTTCAGGGAGAGTGGGGACAGAGTCCAAGCACTCGTTAGTAAACACTGATGAAAAGTATTCGTTAAAATTATAAAAACCCTAGGGCAGTCACTCTCCGGAATGGGGTCACCGTTAGTGTGAGTAAGATGGATGGTAGAGATGTCATTCTTTGGCGACACGAACTTCCAAAACTTTCTAGGATTACCACAAAGTATGGTTATCTGCGAACACTCCTCAACAATGTCCGAAGAATATTTGCTTCACACATGAGCGTGCTTCTAAGGTGTCTAGGGACACCAATGTTCCAGGAAGGTCGTGCAAGGGACAAACACGCCTCAGATGATGTCGGCAGATTGCCTTCCGTACGATGTATTTTTCAGTGTGACCGCGGCTGTACAATGTCTCGCGATTGCAGAAACGCTCATTTCATGATGCATACGGTCATGCATTAATAAGTTCCAGGCTCCCTTCCTTTCAACACTTTTCCCTCTCTCTACGGTCACGCTTTCGGAGACGACAACCTGAAATTGCAGAACATGTTATAGTATTTTGAAGGAAGGGGCCGGGGGGGACGGGGGAGTCAATGGACCCCTTCCAAAAATCCCTGCACTGCAACACTGAGCGCGCGTTGCATCATGGGACCGGCCATGGTGAGGACTGGCTCGGTTTCGATTTCGATTGCCCCACTGACGAAGTAGTGCATCTCGGCACTGCACGAAAAGTGGAGCCAGCGCTCGCTCGCAAAGCACCCATTCATCTTCGTGAGAGCCGCCGTTGAGGCATGGATCTCCAGCGGCTGTACGGAACTCTCCAGGCTT
This sequence comes from Ixodes persulcatus, assembly GCA_013358835.2. Taxonomy (NCBI): domain Eukaryota; kingdom Metazoa; phylum Arthropoda; class Arachnida; order Ixodida; family Ixodidae; genus Ixodes; species Ixodes persulcatus. The sequence goes on along the minus strand of JABSTQ010010648.1, from coordinate 31,537 downwards.
AGCGGTGAGGTAGGCGGGACGACAAATTATAAAACGTTTCAACCTTGTAATTTGCGAGAAAATATAGGTGAGACAAAACAAAAATGTGTAACAATCATTTTTTTTATTTTTTGTAAGCACCTTGCAGCGGCAAGACTATGTTTTATCACCGCATACCGGAAGTGGCAGCATTCAAGATGGCTGCGCCCTTGTGGAAGAGGTGTATACCTTTCTGGCGGCCTGGCTATCGCTCCAGAGAGCAGCATGACCCTCCCGGCGACTCACGGGTAATTTAAGCCCATAGGGGAGAGAATGGACCAGGATGCATGGCTGGCCCGGTATACTTCTTCTTCAATGTGCTTTCATAGTCCTGTTTACATGCGCACAAATTCTAGCACGTCAACACCCCCCCCCCCCAAGAAAAAAAAAGAAAATAAAAAAAAGGCGTTAGTTTTTTCGTTTTTTTTTTCAAAGCCACATATTCGAGAATGCAAGCACCGCGTATTTGTGGCGAGACATCGTGAAGTGAGATCGGCAAATCGACACCGACAATGCGGCCAAGGGTTACCTAAGGTGCCTTGCACGGTACTACGCCGCAATATAAAAAAAAATTAAAATAAAAAAGGGGACCAACGTTTCGGTTGACAGACAAGGGTGGTAATGACAGGCTAGTTTTCATGCCGGCAGCTTTGGCCGCAGTACTCCCGAGTGCGAGCGTGAATGATAGCTTTACAGAAACTATTATCGGGGTCAGTACAAAAAAAAAAAAAGTACTATGGAACAAGGTATTTATGGTGGTGCTGTTATCGTACTCAAATTTAGAAAACCTGGGCTTAAGGGGGAAAAAATGAAGCTCGAAGATTGTACACACACGCTCGAAACTGCAGGATCTGAATTCGCGTGTCTATCTCAAACAAGCTTTCATGTTTTTATTTTATGCTGTGCCATCCGCGAGTGACTGCGCTAACCAGACAATTTTCACTGTTTTCCTCCCGCCTGCGTAAAATAAAATAAAAGAAAGCAGGATTTTTTAGACTTGAGTATTTTTTTTTTCTTGGATACTACCCTCCTGTAAATAGAGTATCATAAATGCACCGCCGTAACACACCTTCGTGAAAAGTTTCGTCGCACTCAGTTCTTTGATTTTTTATGCAATTTTTTTCTGCCTTCATAGTGCTTTCAAACACGATGGAAAATACTTTTTTTTCTGCAGTTAATTTTTTTTTCTTTGCAAAAATGGTAAAAGTACAGGTGAGCTGGTGGATGTTTACCATGTTGAAAAATAACCAGAGACTGGGGTAGGAAAAATAAACTTAAACGTAGAAGGGACCGAAAACAGGGAAGAGGTTTCATCTCAAAACAGGGAAGAAGAGAACATCTATGTTTAAGTGGCTTTTTTATTGCCCAGTCTCAAATTAATTTGCAACCTGTTTTTTTTTTTTTTTTGCGTTTTGCTGAGAATTTTGCATTTCAGTACCAACGCCGATGCCTGCTGGAAAATAATGCCTTTCAAGCCCGGTGGAATGCCGTGGCGTATTTTTGTAATTACGGTCACCACAGGCGGTTTTATACAGGATGTTCCCAGAGTTCCCAGCAGACCTTTCGGCGCTGCGAAGGACACAGCACGTCTCGCAATGGGTCTGCTTCATTTCTGGCCCTTGTTTCAGATCAAATCCTCAAAGTGTTCATGCCGGCGATCTCCGACAGTGGACGGCAGGCACGTAGCCAGGGGGGGGGGGGGGGGGGGGGGGTGCCCATGCCCCCCCCCCCCCGAAATCTTCCGTTTTACTGGGGCCTCCTCTCCCCCCTCCCCCTCATACAGCATTTTGTCATAGGCGACCCCCCCCCCAAAAAAAAAAAAAAAAAAAGAAATCCTGGCTACGTGCCTGGTGGACGGACATCACTTCCAGGATTACGCATCCCACTTATAGGCGGTGTCAGTTCATGTAAAAATAAGGGGCGTTGGTGCCCCCCTTCTAAAGCTCTGTTATCGCTCCCTATTGAAATGACTTCTGTCTTTGGTGCGCTTGTGTGAAGATATTTAGTTTGTATATGTGGAGGACATAGTGCATAACGAACTTAAACTCCGCGAGCAGCGTGTAACTTCTGAAAAATTGAAAGATTACGGGCATCAACTTTGATAAACATGGAAACAGGGGTTAAAAACTTTGAAAGGACTCTCCGAATATCACACACAAAGAAAATATATTTATAAAGTCCTGGAGCACTAGACGTATTCAAAAGCGTTAAAAAACAAAGAAACCTTTGATAACCCGGAACATTTGACTAAACATAGACTTTAAGAACTCCAAACGTTTCATAAAAGAGAAACTTTAGCAACCCGGAACTTTTTATGAAAGATAAATTCTAGCAACCCGGAACTTTTTATGAAAGATAAACTCTCCAACCCGGCAAGGTTCATCTGAGGTCCAAGTTTCACAACCCGGAACTTTAGACACATTCCCATATCTAGGCATACCGCAACCTAAGACCGAAGAAGAAATTAGAAGGACCCATGCGACACTGGCCAAGAAACGAAAGAGAAAAATAAAAAAATAAAGTGACAGGGCGGGTAATATAAAGCTCTTCACCGTATAGCTCTACCCCAGACAAACCCCAGAGCGAAGTTAAACACGAACCCTATCACATAAACATCCGCTCCGTTGCGCCTCCCTTCAAGCACCGAGAGCAGAAGCTTCGACGACTTCACTGCGTCTCGAGATCGGAGTTCGGCGGCCTCCTCCACAACCCCACCGAACTGCCAGCATCCTCACGGTGCAGCATACAACCCGCCATGGTAGATGCACACGGCAGATTCTGCTTCTTGTTCTTCCTGTTCGTCGTCTTGGCCAAGAGCAATGGCCTGGTGACTCTTGGACGTTTCGTTCAAGACCCGTTACCGGTGGAACCTTTCAACGTCACCACGACGTCGCCACGTCTAAGCGTCTGCTTCTGGAACCTGCGGCTCCACGGACTGGCAAGAACACTGCTCTGGACAGCCGAGGCTAATCTGATCGAACCACTAGTCAAAGTTGCTACAGTGACAGATGTGGTCTCTCTTCAGGGAGAGTACAAGCTCGACGGTGGCTCGGCGCTTGTATCGTTTATATCGGTGGGGGGTGAGGGGCAGTTCCGGATGAACGCGACGAACGTTTCGACTGTTGCAACGGCAACGTTTGAAGAAGGGCCGAATGGCCGACCGAGGGTTCGTGATGTGGACGTGAGGTTGGAGCTTAAGAACATCAAGTTTCACATGGAGAATCTGATGGGTGGAGGCCGCCTGGCCAGGGTCGGCAATAGCATGCTGAACAAGATCAACGGGACTATATTCAAACTGGTTCAGTATTTGTTTCGATATTTTCTTTTCTTACGTTGTGGCATGTGAGGATTTGTTTCGAAACGATAGTGCCGCCAGAGATATCAAACGGGATATATTTGATTGGTTGGAGCAGGTTTTTACACTCGGTGAAAAATTAATATCTTAAACAACGGTATGCAAACTATTAGCAATTAATTGATACGCAGGATTAAGAACGCGATGCGGCAGATACTGAGCTGAGTGCCTAGCATTCAGACGCTTTTCGCCGACGTGACTGTGAGGCTGTTTTTGGAATTCCGAAACCAACACGCATGTCACGTCCCAGTCTGTGCCCTTCAAGCTTCTACTTGTAAGGGAACCCGACTCAGCAACTCTAGCGACGTTTTGAACAATATTATTCTGAATGCTAAAAAACTGTTTCTCTATTTTTTTTATAGTTTGTACTTATTTTTGTCACTTTTCTTTTTTTTTATTTAGATCATTATAATAATAGCCATCTTCGCGTTGCCACCTTTGCCTTGTGCCAAAGTATGTGGTTGTGCAACGTGTTTTAAGCATGCCCAGTAGCTCTCTTCTGTGGAATATCAGAGCCGCGCATACGTCCAGACTCCACAGCACCATGACTCGGCATTTCTTGGCCTGGGCGATAAGCGCTGAAGAGCAGCTCGTTCGAAGTCTAAAATCATATTAACAGAAGAATTCGACATCTTTCACTCACTTCTTTCTTTGGCGCAGGCGGAAGAGTCCCTGCACACCACAGTCCGAGAGAACATCCGCCAGCGGATCAATTCCGAACTCTCCAGAATCTCCGTGGAGCGATCGGAGAGCCTCGTCGACGGCCTCATCGCGCTGGTCGGCGAACAGATCAGGACCATGGGCGCCGACCCGTTCAAGATAGCGAACCAGCACCACTCTTTCAAGCAGGACCTACTGTTTTTCACTGTCCACTGCGAAGCGCACCTAACGGGAGGCCGACTGCACGGCCTCTCAACAGTGCAACGCTCCGGAAACCTGATGGCCTACTACAAGGACCGTACAGTCACCATTGACGCCGACTTGGAGTTCAGACAACTGTCCGGAACTTTCCGGTGGAGGGCGCGGGTCCAAGGCAGCAGATTCTCGGGAAGGGTGTCGTTGGCAGTTAGTGGTGTTGCACTCCATCTGCGGCTGACGCTACCCGTCGGGGACAACGTGACGGTGGCGGGGCCGCTTCATCTGGAAGAGTTGGAGTTGACGGACGTTGGTCAGGTCCGGTTGCATTTTCATGGAGTGGACAGCCTAGATTTTCTGTTGGAGGTGCTTACAAATCTGATCATCGATAACATAAAGCGGGACCTTGCACATGTAGTGCTGGAGCTCCTTGAGGACGCAATTCGGCGTAAGATCGCCACTTTGCAGTTGTCTGAATTCGTGTAGAGCATCCCATAGAAATCGTGTTTACAATAGCCAAGTATCTGTAGAGTTTTCTTTTCGTGTCCGTGCGCGGCGTTTTATCGTCCTATTAAATTAATGTTTTTTATGTCCTACCTTTTTGGTGTTGCCACCTCTCTGTCTGACTTTACACCGGGCGTGGACCTGTTGCCTGTCCGAACCTGCAGTGTTGTAGCGCCCGTTCCATTTCGCGTCGGTAAACCTGGAACAAGAACTCGTTACACTTTTACGGGAATGGAAAAAGAAAGAGCCTTTTTTTTTTCTTTTTTTTCGTTCAGTGGAGTAATTGTTCTTTTATTTTTATAAGGGAAATTCTGAAAAGTATTAAAACGATATCTTTACGACGAGTAGCCTTTTCGTTAATTTTTGGTTACTTATTTTAGGGTTTATTTTCTGTGGTCCTCGCTAGGTAAAGTTGGGTGCAAGTGAGCTGGTGGACATTGATTCTTTTTTCAGTGCCCGAGACTACGGCACAAAAAACAAAACTTTTAGTCGAAGGGAAAGACACAGAAAGAGCGACGTTTCAAACTCAGCCACATTCTTTGCTTCCATGAATCCTCATATACCCAGAAATCTAAGGCCGACTACAGCCATCACTGAACTTCCACAACGAGACCTACAGTTGCGACACAAAACAGTTATAGTTTGATCGCTGACCTCAACTTTAGATTAAGAGGTCAATCTCTTCCTCTCGTCATCTTCTAGTTTTCCGAGGCAGCGGTGACGAACGCTGTCGTCGAAAAGGGGCTCTCATCGATTCTATCTCTTTGTTTTGTGTGATATAGAGCTCAAATAAACGCCGTATGGATTACTTTCGCAACACGGTATGTACACTTTGTTATTAGTATTCCATTTTCATTCTGACACGACTGCACCTGAGTGTCGATCGCTATAACAGTTCGTGGGTCGCAATGCCGATTCAACCTTTCTTTGCCGGGTGTCACGTCAGCATCGAGTTGCAACCGTAAAGGATCGGCCCCGAAGCGCTTATCAATTCGCGGTCCAACAGCGCGAATCCAGCACTTCGATCAAAAGCGCGCGTCCGCTCCGAGTGTGAACAGGCATTACGTGGCTCTTGCTGACACTCTCGTAGTTCAAACGTATCCTTTTTTAACGTCGGCTCGCTCCTGCATTTCCGAGGCCGCGAAAAACTCCGCGGCAATTTGTTTCCATCTACGTCGCTTTGCAAACGACTGACACGGGCCGTCTTTTACCAACGATGACGGTTGTGTTGACTTCATAGCGATCGAGTTCGTAGTAGTCAACGGAGACGGTTACGCATCCCGGCCTCGGCATTCGGGCGCGTTTAAATGGTGTTAGCGTCGACATATCGCTGCACGGACACGAACCCCAGACAAGCGATGGCAGGAAGGCCGCCTGTGTTTGTTATTAAAAATCCACGTGCTCCGAACGGCTCCGAACCATGCCGAGCTCTCCGATTGGTTGTTCGTGCTGCCGAAGACGCGTCGCCATAGCAACAGCACCGGTATGTTCTAGTTTTTCCGTACGAGAACGCCGCTTTCCTCCTCTCACTTAAGAACGCGTTCGTGAATACCGATTTCTCCTCTTCTTACGATGTTCTTAACTTACGAACTTCTTAGCTAAGTTGTCGTAAACTAAGAAGCTCTTCGTGAATCTGGCCTTAAAAAAATACAGAAAAAGTACCCTTTATTCTTTTTGCCTTCTAACTTACCTTCAAACAGAACTACGAATTCAAACTTCCCTAAAAAAAAACTGGTAGTTTTCAAGACTGACCCTCCAAAAGCCCTACCGTCTTCTCCACATGCTCGTCTTGCGGACAGCAACATCGAGTAGCAACTGCTGTAAAGTTCGAACAAGGGAGTTTGTTACATTGAAACGTGTGAGGTTGTTGTGAAATGCTCGTGCAGTGTGGGGTAACCGTACATTTGGCACGTCTGAAACGCCCACCACAAACATGAATATAGTTAAACGCTGAAATTTTAGAAGGTCTCCGCTCGTTTTCGTATCCTGGTATCCTTCCATCACGGCATTCGGATTAATATGTTGCCATTTGAGAGGATAAATATACATAAAAAATTTCTTTGATCTAATTAAATATGGTAATCAGCAAAATAGAAATGTAAGGTATATGTAACGATACGTTCCATTTTCTTCAACTGTGACGGGAACGAGTTCCTTTCTCATATATAAAACTTGTAACGGGAACGCGTTCCAAAAATCAGAAGTAACGAGGAAGGAGCTTTCGTTCGTACGTATAGCACATATTTTCTTATTGACGAAATTTTGTTTTGTAGCAGAATTCTAAGTTTATTTCTTTTACCAATGTTTACCCCCATTCCGTGACAGAAAGAAGCCTCCTAATAGACCGATCTCACCAGCCAGTTTGACTAGCCACCGCTGCCTCGATGCATGGAGGGAACTTTAGTCTTTCCGCGACAACCTCACTGGAGCTCTCCGCGTGTAGAGCACGAGACGGCACGAGCCCTCGCGTGCAGTGCCGTCTGCCTCCTGGGAACTAAAGTTATGGGGGCGTTACGCATGCACCGAACGTTTGGTGAGATCGCTCTATTGCCAAGCGCCACAACACTCCGAAACTTCCGAGAGGTTTTGGGTTCGACTACCTTCGTAAAATATTTGAAGAGGCCACGAGGGCATCGTGCCCACGTTTTTGACTCTTTCGGCAGATTATTTAAATGGGTCATGAAACGAATTTCGGGCTGGGATAAATTGTTTTATATTGGTAATTTGCTAATCGCTTATCGTTTAGAGGGCTAAGAGAAAGAAGGTAGAAATTCAAAAGCCAGCTTTTCGGAACGAACATTTGAAAATATAGCGGACCATTTCTCAAAGCACGCCAGGGGTGCCAGAATGACGTCAGCCGACCCCAGCTCACGCATTGGACACGAGAAGTACGTCACTCGGACGTATGCGCTCGTCAACAATAAATCCGTCGACGAATATTTATATTCGCGTTCGTGGCCAATGAGTGCCCTGACGCTACTTATCGTCACTTGCGAATGACAAGTTCTGCGGTGTGCTTAAAAAGCACGGTGTAAGGTTGCAGTCATCGCACCGGTACCCAAGCATTTCACGACGACGTGGTTTCTCAGTTCGCCTTTGAGTTGAGGATTAAAGCTAAGGAGGAAGAAGTAGAAAAATCGTTTCATGGCCCCTTTAAATCCGGTAGCCTTTTTCTAAGCTAACGCCTCTCCCCTTTCCCCCCATATTTATATTTTTAGGTTCCGGTATGTCGAACCGCAAGGTCAAGCACCGGTGAGTGGGGCTACGAATCGCTCAGTGGATATGCCGCAGTCTTCATAATGCCTCGCAAGAGTCAAGGGCGGACTGAAGAGGAGATGGGTGAACAGAAGCGCCGCCTAGTTTGCGTCAGCATCGTCGGCAGAGCGTCTAGGCAAGGGACTCGCAACCAGCGCGACGCTAGCACGCGACAACGCCAATATCGAAGGTGTCTGCCGCTTTGTGGCGACTCTCGTCGAGTTCCAGCCTGTTTGCCACTTGATCCCGGGTCGGGGGTCCACTGGCGATGACGTCACGCTCGGGCCTTCTCTTCAGGGCGGCACCGGTAATGCGCGAACTTTCAAGCCACAAGCACACTGCTCGTACATCATAAGAAAAAAAAAAAAAGCCGGTATTTGCTACAGACATGGTGAGAGTATTATCTGAGAGCACACCTCAAGAATGTTGGAAGCATGTATTGTTCACACATATGTATACACTTCGGACATCTCTGCGGACGGTATTTGTATGACCAATATGTGACCGTCATAGAAGGGGAGAAACAGGCCTCATACGATGTCTGTAGACAGTCGAGAGTTTTAGGGAAGTGTTTTTTCACATCCGATACGGTACGATGGGCCCTCCGGTTCCAACTGCGCATGCGCTACGACAGAAGACTCGCTTATATAATGCGCACTTTTACCGGAGCTAGGGCCATCGTACCGTATCGGATGTACAAAAACGGTTCCCCAAAACTCTCTAGTCTTTTTGTATGATGTTTTAGCAATGTGGACTGTGGCTTTATAATGCTGCGTGGTTTCAGAAACGCTGATTTCATAAGGCATATACGGTTATGCTTTTCGGTGACGGCGACAAGAAATTCCAGAGCACGCTATCGCTGGCGACAAGACGCAACTTGTCAAGTCCGTAAGCAAGCGTCGACAAGAGGAACGCTTGTTCCCGCTGTCTCTCTTTCGAAAGACCGAAAGATCCGCCGTATTTCCCAACACTGACTAAAAAAAAAAAAAAAGAATAAGAAAAACCCCATGGCGGCAGTCGCTCGGCCAAGAAAACTCTCGTAGCTCAAACCCAAACAAACCGTCAGAAAAAAAAAAAAAAAGAAAGAACCACGAGTTGCCCCAGACTGGAGAGGAGCATCGGGACGTTCAAACATCCGCCCAGCTGCGTCTTTATTTTTCACGCAACGAAAGAGAGTAGCGCGGAGACTCCACCGACGCGTCTGGAAACCGGAGATCGCCGGGCCCTGGGCAGCATCCCTCTCATGCAACACCTAAGCCGCCATGGCAGATGCACGTGGAAGATTTCGTTTTCTGTTCTTCCTGTTCAGCACCTTCCTGGTCGCCCTAGCAAAGAGCGAAGGCCTGGTGAGTCTGGGACGCTTCCTTCGAGACCCTTTACCGGTGGCACCTTTCAACGTGACCACGAGATCGACGCTCGCCACCATACGAGGCCGTTTCTGGAACCTTCGGCTCGTGGGACTTTCCGGGACTCGGCTCCGGCAAGCCACCGCTAATCTGACCGGACAGACTGTCGAAGTGACCACGATCACGGACGTGGTCTCCCTTCAGGGAGAGTACAAGCTCAACGGTGACTTTGCATTCTTGTCGTTGAGGGGCGAGGGCCAGTTCTGGATGAACGCAACGAACGCCGTAGCTTCTGCGAGGGCGGTGCTGGAAAAGGGTCCGGACGGTGGTCCGAGGGTGCGCGAGGTGGATGCCAAGCTGGAGGTTGGGGACATCAAGCTGCACATGGAAAACCTGATGGGTGGAGGCGGCTGGTCCAGCTTCAGCAATTCACTGCTGAACCAGATCAGCGGGACCGTCTTCAAACAGGTTCGGTATCTGCATTCCAGATATATGTGTTCTACTTCTTTTCTTTTTTTCTTTTGCATGACATGAGATGATACGATACAATTTTGACCGTCGCGGACAAAATGAGAAGTCTAATTGGCTCGAAGTACATATATACCTTTACTTTCCCTAACGTAATATGCAAAGCTGATCGAAACAAAACGAGGCGCAAAATTAAATGCATACTACGTGAACGCATCAGTTCTGACATTGTGCGATTTGCCATCAAACAGCAATAACATTTTAATGTTTATTTATTTGTACTTCACCTACCAACACTCAATGCAAAATATACTTGTGTTTTAGAAAGAACACGTTTCCCAACCCCTTCTCCATTCAAACTACGTGCGCGACTTGTTCGAAAAAGTCATTAATTGACCCATTGAATTGTAAAGCACTGTTTTGGTTTCTGTTAATTTCCCCGTCCGATTTTTTTTTTCTTTCCTTTGTTGATGAGTTTTTGTAGAGGGAGCTCTTCAGAGCCTCTCCATTCGCCAATTCAAATCTCTGACGTCACTTCGCTGCGGTGGCGCTGCTGTTCGCACGGCGCATGCCCAGATGCTTTACTTCTCGTGAATCTCGTTTCTGCGCGCGTGCAGTGCTCACACCTAATGGGGTCAAACTCTGACTTGTTAAGTAAGCAGCGTGCTTGTCTATGACTGCCGCAGGCACAGAAGTCCTTGCGCAGCGAACTCCAAGGCAACATCCGCAAGCAGATGAACCTCGAACTCTCCAAGATCCCCGTGAACCTCACCACACCCCGATCGGAGCGGCTCGTCGACGGCCTGATCGAAGCGGGCCGGCGAACAGATCAGGGCCATCGGTGCCGATCCGTTCAGCGTACCGGACCAGAACCACTCTTTCCAACAAGACCTCCTCTTCCTCACCGCCCACGGAGAAGCGCACCTAACGGAGGGTCGGCTATACGGTCTCTCGTCCGTGAAACGCGCTGGAGACCTGTTGGCTCTGTACCAGGACCGTCGAGTGCTCTTCGAAGCCGACCTAGAGTTCGGCAACCTAACCGGCGCTTGGAAGTGGTGGGTGCAGCTCTTGGGTGCCGGACCGTCCGGTGTAGCGTCCCTGCTGGTCAAGGGTCTTGCGCTTCATCTGAGACTGTCGCTACCCGTCGGTGACGACGTGACGGTGGGGCCGCTTCAGCTGGAGGCGCTGGAATTGAGGGACGTTGGTCAGATCTGGTTGGATGTTCACGGGATGGGCAGTTTCGATTTTCTGGTCGAGGTGTTCGCGAATTTGGTGAGCAACGCCATGAAGTGGCAGATCGCCGAAGCAGTGCTGGTGCCCATTGCTGATGCTATCCGACATGAGATTGCCACTTTGCCTTTGCCTGAGTTTCTCTAGATCCGCTGACCTTCTTTTTTTCCCCCAATTTCTGAATACTTGGCTTCGATGCTCGGTCTCAAAATACGTCGCCGTGCCCTGTGCTAACAACATCGACAAGCGACACACACAGGTCTCAGCGCGCTCTGCTCTGCAAAAAAAAAAGTCGCAAGTTGGGTCGATGAGTACAGATCTGTATAGTTCCATCAAGCATATTATATTGTTTGTTAATAGTATGAATGATGCGTTATAACAAGAAGTTTGTGATGACAAAGAGTGCAAATTTGCCGGGGGTGATGAATAAAGCGGCTTTTCTAGTTGTAAAATGTCCTCCGTTGTTCTAAATTAATTAATGTAACCCTTCGCGATGCTGCAGATCCTTTGAATGCAGGATCGTGTCGTCAAAGGGACAGTCACGATTCCTCAATTTTAACTGTTGCAAAAGAGCCAACACGAGACAAACTGCCATCGAACCAGCTATGGCCTTTCCTCCTCTATCCAAGATACGTCTTTTTGGGGAGAATTTAATAAAAAAGAGCACCAACAGCATACTGATTTGTTTAGCAGGAGAACAACTTTTAGCGGCCCCACAGAGTATACAGATTGGCATGGTTTTGTTTACCACAGGTCTACTATTGCCGCTGCCTAATTATATCGTTCAAGCGCGATCTGCACGCGTTCTAGATGTTACCTGGCGGCTGCCGATATTGAAAACAGACAATCAGCGCTAAAGTATTCCCGAATGGCCGTGGCTGCACTACGAAATCGTACGTACATCTGAAGAGCGTCCCGATGAACTGACCATGGGTGGTTGCTTACCATTATGTCATTTTATCCACCACAGGATCCATATGTATTTACTTGAATGTACTGTCAGCCCTTTCTTGAGGGCCTTTACAGTGACACACACAAGAATGCCACGAAAAAGATCAAAACCCTCAGACACGGCAGGCTACACGCGTTCAGACAACGACAACAATAAACACCATCAAATATAATATGTAAAGCACATTTACACAAAGCACCAGTTGCCGTACAGAGGCAGCTGATAATGCAACCTCTCATTTCAGGTGAGTAATGCATCAAACAGGCAATTTGGCTGCAGAATAGATGTGTGGGGTATTTAGTTGAAATTCTATAAAAGGTGATAAAATATATTGAGAATACATTGTGCATTGATTATTGAGTATAGTCCTCCCAGCACTATGATATATGAAGTATTATACCTCTACAATAAAGATTGATATTGCAAAGATGTGAATCTAGAGAACCAAAGTTAAAGTACGCATATAACACTAGCACATGAATTCGAAGGGGCTTGAGTATAGTTAAAGTGCATATATAGTAGAGAAGAGTTTTTTTTTTTTTTTTTTTAAATATTAAAACCGGCTTTACTTTTATTCAAGTTGTTTTATAATGTTGACCTGGTGATTTAAGACATGTCTTGAAGAAGTGCATGCGTGTGACTTCAGTGTTTGCTTAATTGAAGATGCTTGTTTATAAATACAAATATACTTAGATAGTTTCTTTTTTGGTTCTCTTTTTCGTTTTTTTTTTATGTCGTTGCGAACGATCCGAGCCCTGCCAATTTTGTGACTCTTGGCAGTTTTCTCCAAATTTACGTTGTCCACTAAAAGGGCTTGCCTGGACAAAGATTGCATTATCTATTTTGCGCTGCTAATCCAGAGCTAAGGAAGCCCCCAGTTTTGCGAAACAAATTTAGCTGAAACCTTAACAAGCTTACCTCAGACAAGTGCAAATACATGTATGTATACCCCTTTAAAAACGTTTCACTGGGGCTCTTTGTTTTTTTTGTTTTTTTTTTTGCTAACTAATCTTTAGTATATAAAGCAATTGTTGTGTTTATTCTTTTGTGAAAACGTCAATGGTGCCGCAAATATAACATCAGATATAATGTCTTCAATTAGCTCACTGCCTAAGCATGTATGACTAAAAATTGTCTGTTAGTATTACTATAAAGTCAGCGTTGAAACTAACATTGTCATCTCAGTACATCAGACAGTTGTACCAACACTTTAGGCTTTCCAGAGCTGTGCTTCCCAACTTATGCTTCCCTGCGACCTATCAAACATAAAATATCGCTTCGCGACCTCCCCGTTCTAGATTTTCGCAATACCATAAGCTGTTCGATTTCAGTGCGTGAACAGTAAGGCACACAATTGACGCTGGAATCTTATTCGACGGTAAATTTATACTCGTGCCGCACGGGCAACTCGAATGCCATTTACAACGAATGACATTTGAGCGGACGGCCAATCAGCGCGCGACACTCCGGGCGTGGCGCATTCCACGCGCGACAGATTGCGAGCTGATTCGCCGATCACACAAATGTCATTCGTTGTAAATGGCATTCGAGTTGCCCGTGTGGCACGGGTATTAGCTGGAGTGAATCAACTGGGGATAAACACTGCAAAAAAAAAACACAAAAAAACTAATGACATATGAAATGACTGTTTCTGATGACTAAAGTCATTAGAAACTTGCATGTAGTGCAAGTTCGTCTGCTTCTTGCGCACCTTGTGCGTTTGTTTACCCCTAAACGCACCCTCGTGCTTTTGTTTTCCCCCGACCTCAACCGATGACGGCACGCGCTTGGCTGCGTCGTCATCGCCCGTTCCCTACTGCTGTCCCTACGGGTTATCTATGTTGCTCTTTGAATGGCTAGCACCCTCCTTGTGTTTCGATGCGCCAAAGGCACATGTTGGAAGACTTTCTCGTTGTATAAGCTGGTTCGTTAGAGTACAGACTCCTGACCATCGTGGGTCAGCCTATGTGCACTGTCCGTTTCTTAATTATCCGAGACAATCTAATTTCGTTAATATCTCTAACTTTGTCCCTTGCCAGCCGCATTCGTACGAACACCAAGTCATCGTCATGGGACATCGCGACAGCAACGCCACCTGTGCCTCCCTATACAGAGTGGAACCGCCCCGACGTTTGCCTCAGTGGGCTCTGCGGCACCGCAAAGAGTGGAATGATTGATCCACTGCTACTTTTTGTACAGGTTGGTAACAAAACCTATTACTGCACTGTCGAAGACAATTCTCTTACACTGTTAGTGCTGCCGAGCCCACGGTCCTTGATTGTTACATGCTCTGAGTGCTGGGGTGTGCTTTTGTTGCTTCTACAACTTAGTGGGGATGTGGAGTTAAACCCAGGTCCGACTGATGAAATGTTTAGACAAATTCTTGACAACCAACAAAAAATGAGCGTTACTCTTAACAATATTCAGTCTAAACAAGTGCTACTCGAGAACTCTCTAGGAGCAGTTCAAACACGGCTTTCCCTTATCGAGACTAACTTTGAAAGTTTAAACAAGAACAAAGAAAGAATTGACGAGAACAAAACTCAGATACGTAATCTACTAAACCACGTCGTCAACCTCGATGGGAAAATAAATTACTTGGAAAATGCAAGCCGTAGAAACAACATCGTGATATATGGCTTGCATGAGGATGAGAAGGAAAACCCGAGGAAATTGGAGCAAACAGTAACGGAAGGTATCTTTAGTGCTAAACTACAGGTGGAGGTAAAAACTATCGAACGCATTCATAGGATCGGTAGAAAGCTTGGCAATCGCCCTAGACCAGTGATATTACGCGTCAACGACTTTAACGAGAAAATGCGAGTTCTGAGAAACTGCTTCAAATCGAAAGGTTCGGTGATATCAATTTCCGAAGATTTTTCACATAATGTGCGCGCGATTCGCAAAAACCTTTGGCAAAGCGCTGCTGTTAATAAAGCGAAAGGAGATAAAGTTACACTTATTTTTGATAAATTGAAGATTAACAATGACTTGTACAGTTGGGACCCTGTGAAATGTGAACGCGTGAAATGTGGCCTGAGGCAAGATAATACACCCTACAGACTGGTTCCGCAAGAGCAAGATTGACCACTATCGAACGAAAAACGACTGTGTCTGGTGTCGCTCAACGCGCGAAGCATTGTGAACAAGGTTGATAGACTGGAAGAGTGTTTACTCACGTATAACCCCCACATTGTAGTACGAACGGAGACATGGCTTCATCCAGGGGTTCATGATTCAGAAATAGTCCCACCGGGATACCTATTAATTCGTCAAGATCGAGAGGCAAGGGGCGGGGGTGTGGCAATGGTAATAAAAAATGGAATATCCTTTGTACAACTTGATGGAATACCAAATCAAGAGAGCATCTGGTGTAGAGTAAATATGTTTGGAACGAGCATTTTGGTTGGCGGGAATTTATAGACAGCCTAAGGCTCCTCTTCAGTACTTAATTGATTTACATGAGTACCTTTGTGCAGAAGTTAACGATAGAACTAAACTGATATTGACAGGTGATTTTAACTTACCCCGAATCAACTGGACCACGTTAACAAATAATAAGATAGATGAAGAAAGCTCGGAACAGCTATTGCAAAGCGCACTCAGCTTTTGTCTTGACCAATTGGTGCTGGAAGCAACCCGCATATCTGGAACAGCGAGTTCTACTCTAGATCTGCTGTTTGTGAGCAATTGCCTAAAAGAGTTCAAGGTTACTGTCGAAGATGGAATTTCCGATCACAAACTACTAGTCTGTACTTATCAATTATGCAATACTAAACCACACAAGAGTGTTACTGTTACGGTAAAAAATTATGCGATGGCCAATGATGTATGTATCCTTGATTATCTAGAAACCCAATTCAACCAATTCAGCCATATGTGCGACGTTGATGAAATGTGGTGTAAGTTCAAAGATATAATAACATATTGTGAAACGAACTTTGTTCCTAACAGAAAGAAAACGATAAACCGCATGAACCCGTGGATAACGCGAAATATTCTACACATGAAACGCCGAAGCGGAGACGTAGAAACAAGCTCGAGGTACAAGAACTATCACGAGAATTGACGTTAGAAATCAACTCGGCTAGGGCAAGGTACTTTAATATTACCCTACCAAACTTCCTTATACATGACCCCCAAAAGTTTTGGCGATATCTGTCGAGACGAGAAAGCCATGTTTCACAGTTTGAAATTGATGGCACTATCACAGTTGATCCAGAAACCATATCTTCAGGCTTCAATTATTTTTTTTTCAGTCTGTATTTTCTAGAGCCCTCGAAGATGAATGTGAACCAGAAAGTATTGAAGTGCCTGTAATGCCAAACTTGGAGATTACTCAGCCCGGAATCTTATCGTTATTACTGAACCTAAACGTGAAAAAGTCTGCTGGACCTGATAGAATCTCTGGCACAATTTTAAGGAGATATGCAGAGTGGCTCTCGCACTATCTATGTCTAATTTTTGCTGAGTCACTGCGATCGTCTCGGCTTCCGGATGATTGGCGTTGTGCTAAGATTGTTCTGATTCACAAGACAGGAAATAAACACTTAATCACTAACTACAGACCTATTTCACTGACAAGTACGACAACACGGGTTCCGGGCAAGATTGTCTACGGTAACGCAAAGCCTAGAGGTTACCCACGATTTTGCGCTTACTATTAACGATAGATAACAAACTGATGCCATTTTTATAGACCTATCAAAAGCCTTTGACCGTGTGCCCCATCAGAAATTAATAAGTAAGTTGCAGTCAGTTGGAATTAGTCACGCTTTGATTTCCTGGATTCATGGTTACCTTGTCAAACGCAAACAGTATGTTATACTGAACGGTAGTACCTCTGGTATGCTGGATGTGTTTTCCGGAGTGCCACAGGGGTCAGTGCTTGGCCCATTGCTATTTTTGATTTATGTTAATGATTTGCCGGCTTGTGTTGATCCAACTGTGAAAGTGAGACTCTTCGCCGACGATTGCGTCATATATACAACCATAGCTGGACCTGAGAGTCAGATAATTCTTAACAAATCATTGCAAAACATAAGCCTTTGGTGTAAGAGATGGGGAATGAAAATCAATCACGATAAAACTGCTGTAATCACTATCACTAACAAGAAAAACCCGTTAGACTTTTTATATATGTTAGATAACAAAACTATTAATAAAGTAAATGAAATAAAGTACTTGGGAGTTACAATCTCTAGTAACCTTAAGTGGGAGACACATGTCACAACGTTATGCAGTAATGCATTTAAGAAGTTGGGCTACTTGAGAAGAAAATTAAAAAAACTCTACGTTTGCAACTAAACTGTCAGCATACAAGGCACTGGTCAGACCAGTGTTGGAATATGCCAGTATTATCTGGAGTCCGTATCAGGATTACCTTGACAATAAGCTGGAAAAAGTTCAAAGGATCGCAGTAAGGTTCATCTATTCTAACTACTCATGGAGGGCTAGCGTTACCGCTATGCTTGCGAACGCAAAGTTGGACACCCTGAAAGATCGAAGAAAAATTACTAGCCTAAAGTTTTTGTACGCACTGTACCAACAACAAATAAATATAGCACAAGAAAAATACCTCAAGGCCCCCTTTGTACACTCAAAGCGAACTAACCATAACAAGACGATCAGGCCGTATTCAGCCAAAAACAACACATTTAAATACTCATTTTTCCCCGCGTTATTGATGATTGGAATAACTTACCAGAATAAATCGTAAATAGTACATCAGCGCAGTCTTTTGCCGAGGCTCTCACTTCTATGCACTAGCATAACATTCCGCTTATACGTTTTCCTTTTGTGTCTTTTTTATTACGAATGTCTTATACCGCTGTAGTGCTTCTTGTCTGTACAAATGTCCACTTCTGTATGGGTCTTCAATGACCTACAGTATTAATAAATAAATAATTTTAAGTGAAAGTTGAAATGGTACACACGAAAGGGCACGTGAGTTGTATTTTTCAGTGCTTGGTACAGAGTACCAGGCAAAATTTGCAGTTTTATTACAGAATATGCTCCCATTTTGTATCAAAATCTTCTCAATGTATTCATGACGTTATTTTGTTTGCTTTTATTTATTTTAAAATTTAGAAATTCATTTGAATTCAATCTTCGCAATTATTAAAATGCCTTGTTAGCTTTGACGTCCCAAATTTTCGCTAAATTTTTCGTAGCATTCTGGTTTGTAATAAATCGTAATGTTATTAGGACAGACGTACTCGTGCAAAAGTTCACATACTGTTGTTTTATTTTGCTTGTCTGGGTTTGCGTAGCGCCAGACTTCACATTTATCCGTAACGAAAACTGATTCCAAGTAATTACCACTGACAGGAGCTACAATGACATTTCGAAAGAAAGTATAAACATTTTTTAGACGGTCACTTTGCGCTATGTTAGGACTTATTTTCTCAGACCAGGAGTATACTGAAAAGTAACCACATAGATATCCCTCCTTAATTTTACGACAAGCACCACCACATCATGTATCGAAGTTATGGTTATATAACTTGTGTTGGTTTTGTAATATTTTAGGGAATAATTTCACCATATAAAATACATTAGGCTGTCACAGCTAAAGATTAGTGGTATTCCCATGAAGTACTTTGGACCTATTGCTACTAAAGAGTCTAGAAATTAAAACAGGATATAAGCAAACACATCAATATTTGAGTGACCAAAGAAGACCAACAATCTCCAGATGTGTTCGTTTTTTATCTACTATAATAAACGCTATCTGCCAATATTATCCGTTTTTTTTTTTAAATATAACACTTCGAATAAAGGTTTCAAGGACTTCTAACTCTATAAATTATCGACATGTTTTCTAGAAAAAACCGTAAATATGCATTTATTTCAACTAACAGACTTTCGGAAACATTCCTAAGTTTTCCTGCCTATAACTAGCACATTATTTAATATTACACGAAATGTAATTCATACGTGCCTTTGTGGTACGACAATCACCAGTGCAGACAAAACATGTTAGGCATGACAAATATCACGTCTTAATGGGCCCCTGAAAAAAATGTTTTTTTAACGGTCTGGTTACGCATGTCAAAAAATTAATTTTACGGGAAAAAAAATTAGAGCAATATTGACGGCGCGAGGTATATTTTAAATTTGTTGCGCGAAGTCCATGACGTCACAGAATGGTCATACGCTTTTTTCACCTCAACGAGATGGCCATTCGGTTTCTCCACCTCAACGTGATGGCCAAGCTGATCCACCTCTCCTCCACGCGCCCGAAATGACGAGAGAGAAAACAAGTGGAAAGAAGGTGACTGCCGACTAAATCACGTCTCGCGCAGTCAATACTGCTCTAAGGTTTTTTTGTTGTTGTTGTTTTTTTTTCGCGTAAAATTAATTTTTTGACACGCGTGTCCCTTCCAACCTGATTTAAAAAAATATATATATATATATATTTTTATAGGTTTTTTAACACCTACTTATTTTGGCACGTGAAGTTCAACACAAACATATTGTAGCCAAGGACATGGTGAAAATCCCGCAGCCAATGTCCCTCAAATATAACTGTAAGTAAACCAAATATTAAATAATTAAGGTTATTTTCATGAAATGTTACTTTTAAATATGCTATACCTTTTTTTCTTCTTCTATAATCAGCGAATTTTACATTTATTATTTTTGCATCAAAGTTATTGGTGGGAATTTCACTGATGTTAGTATTTTAGCATTGGATGAGTTGTATGAACTTCCATCCAGGTAGGAACGCTTGTTGAATTGTTATTTATTGGCTTCAGATTTACCCATCTGGCACAGTTCTCGGTAAACCTACGTCATAAACCACAAATAAAATAATAATTATCAAAAATATTTCAGAAGCGTATTGTGATTGCTGTCAGGAATCAGAATACAAATGTGAACAAATAAGAGCTTGTAAAAATGAACCTTTTATGTTCTTGTCAACTGATAGCAAAGTGGAAAGTTGGGCCAGATGGTTCATATTCAAATATATATAAAAGCGCCAAAAACGACAGGTACAAAGAAGAATGGAAAGGCCTTGTGTTTTTTTTTTTTTCACTCCTCTTTGTTTTTTCTTTGATTTCGGCGCTTTTATATATTTCGACTGAAGTACTTTATTCCACGCGAAAGTCGCCAAGCGTTCCTGCTGTATGTCACGGATGAAAGTCTTGAAAGCATCGGTGTTCAGTAAGTATCTGTAGTGTCGTCTCAAATGATCCATACCCGTTGTCATATCAAGAAACAAAAGAAATATTTTGCGCATTCTTCATGCGCTGCACAAAATAGTTCTTAGAACATCATGGTTGTTAAAGGAAGAAATGGTGAGTTTTGGGATTGAAACATGTACAGTCGGGAGAAAAAGTTTGCGGGGCACGGGAGCGCCAACCAAAAAGACTGGCTGCGCCTTCTCACGGCGCGTTGCCGCTCTCAAGACGCACGCTTTTCGCATGCGCTTCCTTTCTTGTTCACGGTCATGCTTGTTTCGCTCGCTTCCGCTCGACACCCGCGAGATAACAGGGACTGGCGCAAGGTGCCGCGAAATGTTATCTGCAGCATGCGCGAGCTCCGTCACCCATCACGGTGGCTGAGGAAGACACGGGACATGATGGCTGTCATTGCGGCACCTTGCGCCGGTCCCAGTTATCTCGTGCACGTCGGGTGGAAGCGAGCAAAAAAGACATGACTTGGAGCACGAAAGGAAGCACATTCTCGAAGCGTGAATCTTGAGAGCGGCCGCGCGCCGTCAGAAACGCAACCAGTCATTTCGGCTGACGCTCCCGCGCCCCGCAAACTTTTGCCGCCGACTGTTCATGTTCATTAAATAGCATAAGGATTATGTAAGATGCACATACATATATTTTAATTCAGCACGTTAATAAGACCGACGACCAGTTCGCGCTTTCCACATTTTTACCGCTTCCTTCTCTCCCCCTTCTACCCTGTCCATCGTTGCCTGTTTCCTCCTCCCCCACGGTGAGGAGGATCTTCTGCTTTGCAGAATCTCGTGTCTGGTCGTCTTAAGGGGGAAATTTGTAATGTTCCGCGAGGAGCCGAACTTTCCTTATTGCGGTTTTTGTTGTAACTACGAGTAGAGCTGCTAATATTTCTGGGTTTCATCACAATCCTAATATGTTGTGTCGTTGTGGTCTATTTGTGTTACTACTTCTTTATGATGGTCGTGCTAAAACGGCCAAGGAACCCGGGTAACACCTTTCTTTTGTAGAGTTGTTACTCTCTGCAACACCTATCGTTCGATGTAACAATCACGCGGGGACCTGTTTGGGGCGAGAATAAGTAAATTATAACATTATTTAACCAGCATCCAAAAGAAGAATAAAAAGCCACAAATTTATTTCATTTTTCCGCATAAAAAAATGGGCCAGCAAAAAAAAAGAAAAACTTCAATTTATATTTAAAAAAAGTGTAGTGACTCTACAAAACTAAGATTGCTATAAAAAATCATATTACATTTTTTTTTGCGCAATAATCGGTTGTTATGCTTCTTTTAGTCCGGGTTTCTAGTAAAGACTTCAACAAAATCCGTTCTTGTACAAGGCGCATCATCGACAAGAAAGGAACATGACTGTCTGAAATAGGGTCGCACAGGTTTCTTCAAGCCACGTGAACGACATCAATATTTATACGTGAAAAAAGTTGTAGTCTAAGCTTATTTTATATCGTAGTACCTTGAGGAGTCCCTGGTTTCTATTCTAACCTGTATGAAATATCAGACGACAAGAAACAAGAAGTATAAAGTTTTACACTTACGAATCGTCCGTGATATTTTTAGATTCCCTCTGAGCATTCCTAGTGTCGTTTTCGATTCCTTGCTAAAGCATAGCCCCGCAGTGAAATGGATAGGTTGTGTTGAGCATGTAGTCGTACTCAGAGTTCCCTTCATAGACGCAGTGTCGAGTACCCATTTCAGGCATCAAAATTAGCTGCGTCGAGTGCGAACAAGCAGGAATGCATTAAAGCTGTTTATTAAACAAAAGATTTAATGCAATTTACGATTTCAAGGTTGTTACCAGAAACATTTTGTTTCTGAAGTTGAATACCAATACACGTAATCCAATAAATGTATATTAAAAATGTAGCTTGAGTTTTGTGCTTGCAAATATATTTGTCAAATACAAATGCAGGCAATTCGTAGTTTCCAAATTTATTAATATATTTGGATTATCAATATTATTTACATATTTAGAAACAGGAAAGTGTTGCTCTCTTACTTTTGAAATATTTTGCATGTCAGAATATTTCGGTTTGTTTTCCAAACAGGCTCTGGTTCGGAGGTTTCTTGCACCTCGGAGCATAAAGCGTATCCGGATAGCAAGAAAGCTAGTAATGATGTTTTCATCATCTTTAATCGACGTAACTGGTGACCTGAAAATAAAATAAAAAAAGTTGTAATTTCAAACTTAGAGCATTCATTTGTAATTAGTTTGTATATCGGCAACACTGGAGTCAAGCTAAAATCCAGCGTGATATAGAGCATCTATGTTTTTCAACAAATATATATAGAAGAAATCAATTGTGACGCTAAAAAATAACTATACAATACAAATAAAATAGTGCAAAGGGAACGAGGACAAGCCAGTAAAACAAAGCAGGAGGTTAAGTTGTTGAGAGTTTGAAGTTTTACGTACCTTTCCTATCTTAAATGCTTGTTCCAGTAGTATTAGCGCTATTTTGTTTGTATCAAAAATGGACAAACTAGCACAACGACATACTTTGTAAGAATACCTCTACCTTTACCTAATTCTTGTGAGAGCAAGGAAACGTGGTTTCGCGTTTTCGGACGGGAAAGCTCATCAACTACAAAATTTATCTTCATTCGTTGAAAAATATTAATTAGAATTGTTTTATATTCGACCAAACTCGTTTAGGGGGCATTTATATTAAAAGCAAAATATACGTTATAGGCAATTTTCTGCGATAAACTAAATCACGGTTAATGAATTAAAACCTAACAGTTTTACAAAAATTATCTGAACTGTCACTCTGTCGAATACGTAAAAACAAAACTCGGATTTTATACAAAAATAACCATAACAGCTACAAATAACTCGTTCTGAAAATAGTCCCCAATAATCCCTGTATGAGTCTAAGTCAAGAGTTTGTAAACAACAGTCAAATTCGCCAAAAGCAAGTTCAATTTTTAACGTAAACCTCCAAGTGGCACTTCAGATGTATTTTCGGAAAAAAAAACAGTTAGGTTCTAATATCTTAAACACACAATGTTTTGTCGAAGAAATCTTTTTCTAAATATTACGAAGACCCAACTCTCCCACGGGCAGGATCGGTCAAATTCAAATGAAACCATGTAGTTATATCTAAAGCCACTGTTTCACGTTCAGTCATTCGGGAGTTCATTCATTTATCTTGTATAATTTATCTTCTCAAGGCTTTAGTACACACTTGCGCACAAAAAAAAAAAAAAGATTGTATATGAGCAACGTGCTTTTCTCCTTTAATTTATATTTCTCAACAAAAATAATCAGTGTCTTTAAGCCATAAAATACAAAGTTGTTTGTCGAGTTGCCCACCTACCGTTTTCGCAATAGACGCATACTCAGGTTAGAATAAAAACAAGGCTGTTTAAGCGGTGTTGTATACGTTACTCCTCAAAAGTAACAAGATACCGTTACTCGTTCCTTTTCTAAAAAAGTAACTAAACACGTTACTCGTTCCTTTTTAAAAAAAGTAACTAAATACGTTACTCGTTACCGAAAATAGTAACTAGGTAGAAGTAACTCGTTACTTGTAACGCGTTACGTACATATCTGGGTTCTCCTAAAAGAAGAACGCGGCTAACGCGCCTTCTGCTCGAAATTTTCTTTGTAACAATGTAACTCTCAGTGTGTACCTTTAATAAACAGTTGTTCAGTTGAGATGGTCCAATCTGGTTTTGCAACATAATTTGGTGCCGAAACCCGAGAAGATAAAGAAAGTTGTGTTAACGAGACCATTGGATTAACGAGACCATGGAACGCCTGAAAGTACGAGGAGCAGCGAGGAGGACCCAGAAGCCAGAACACTCGCTTGGTCAACGAGGGAAGGGCATCTTTGGCATCCCCTCAACCAGACGTTGAAACTCTAAGCGTGCTTTACCAAATACTGAAACTGAGCTACACCGAGCTCGTGAAGCTAAATGAAGAATTAGACAGGCACCAAAGGCCTCGGCAGGCCTTTGGTGCCTGCCGAGGAGCTCAGTGTTGAGAGCGACGCCATGATGGGGTACGAGGACACTGCGATCGCCTCACTGGCGCAGTTGGAACTTAAGATCGACCGAATGAAGAACGGCCCCATGACGTCGTGCACAGACGACTCGCTGCATTGAGAGAGATCCACCAGACGCGGTACCAGATTTCCTAAGCTGCAAATGATCACCTTCGACGGAGAACTCAGCAAGTGGCAGGGATTTTGGGATCAGTTCAGAGCGACGGTTCACAAAAATCGCAGCTTGTCGAATGTTGAGAAATTTCATTATTTGCGATCTCAAATTACCGGAATGGCCGCCTCATGCTCTGTCTGGACTTTTAGCAACAGGAAGGTTACGTCGAGGTGATCGAGTTTTGGAGAAAAAACCCAGGATCGAGCAGGAGCACCTGAACAGGCTTAGAATGGTTCATCAGGTGAGGTCCCCAGACGATGTCGTTGGATTGCGAAAGCTACATGATCATGTTCACACTCACATTCGGGGGTTGACAGCACTGGGTGTAAATTCGGCGTCCTACTCATCGATGATGTGTGAGGTTCTCTTGTCTTTCTTAAATGTCTTTCTCAAATAACGAATAATTTAAGAAATGTCTTTCTTAAATAACGAATCTTAATAATTGCGTTGCTGATATGCATACTGCAGTATTCTTAACTTCGCGACAGATCGCAAATTCTATCGGCACACTTTACCGTGCACATAAAACCAATAATTATTTATTAAATTAAAGATCGCCAGTTAATGAGTTAAAAATAATAATTGATGCCTATCGTTAGATGCCATATTTCGCGAATAGTAAATTTAATTTAGTCTCCAAATTCTTCTTAAAACGTTTTGAGTGTTTAAAGGTTCCTCACATTCCTAATTGCATCTCAAGAAATGTTTTACTTTAATGGGTAGTCGTAAGTGCACAAGAGCATGATTACATCAAACTTTGACCATTTGTTGATGTTCCGAAACGTGTTAACAGCGATAAATTTTGAATGCAGAAAACAGAAACGAGTCTGAAGACTGTTCTGCGAAACCGAAAATGAATTTAATTTCAAAGCGGCATTCAACCCATCAAAATATGGCCTTTAATTTTTTTTTTTTTTAATTTTAAAATTATATTTAGCTTCTGTTTGGGATCTTCTGACACGGGTTGAGACTCCCAAAGTTAAAAAAACGTCCCATTTTGACCGACTGAATAAAGTCAGTTTTGTAACATGAGATTATTTTCACCAGCCAATGTATGGGTGGTACGACAAACTAACTCAGTAGAGTCGCGTCCTGCTTCTATCATAGCGGTGTGGTTTGGACACTGTGGTTAAGGGCAATTACAACTTTCTAAACAGTGTAACTTTTTGTGTGCGTCGGGGTCCCTTTTGTAGGTTTGATTGGTATTAAACCCGGCATAAAAATACTTGTACGAAATGTTAATCTATTTTAAATTTGACTCGGCTTTTTTTAGTTGTTTTCGCCCTTGTGTGAAATATGTTTGTTTGTTTATTTCCGACACAAATTTCTTGGAGAAAGTGTAAAAGCTGGCAGTAAAAACTATATTTTATCGGTGCCAGCTGCGCTTCATTTTTGATATTTAGAAAACTATGCAGCCCTCTTCAGTATCATATAGGAAGACCACATGTCAAATATTACGATCTAATTCCATCTATATATTTAATAAACTGGCCAGCAAACTTTCAAATGAGTCAAGTCGCGGAAATCTTCCAACTCTAGCGTGCGACGTGAGGCGCAATCATCAGCGCAGTCAATGCCACGGAGTTGGAGCGGCCAACGTTGAGCCACTACGTCAGAGGCATGTCTACGTCATTCTCACGTTTTGTTTGTTTTTACTTCTTAGAGCGAAATTGAACGATGACGTCATCAGTTTCTCATCCCGGTGTTGGCTCAACGGCGTCCACGTGATCACCGCAACGCGGATGTGCTAGTTTGCGCTGCCCTGCGCGCTTATCGCCCTTGTTCGCCATGTCCGGTTTCTCCACTCCCCCTCTCCTCTTTCGTCTTCTCCCCTTCCCCCTCTCGCCCGGGCCACCACCGTTCACGCCATGCGAAGCGACCTGCCCGTGCCACGTGTCCTGTACCTCGCCCCCACGAACGTCAGAAGACCACGTGGTTTGACGTGACGTGGCCATGACTCTGACGACACGAGACCAATGTTACCCGACGGAACCAAAGTTTCGGTTTCGGTATCAGCTGATGTTTAAATTAAGATTACACAAATATATTCCACATTTCGCGAATCCGAAGACGTAGATCTGTTTAGTAGTGCTTTGTGAAATGGAATCACATGTAAGCCTAATTTTTTCGGAATTGAGCGGAGTTGCCCTTTAACCATTTCAGTTCATTCGGAAAATAAATTAAGACAATACGTTACAAAAATTAAACGTAAGACGCCCATTGGTGTATTGTCTTTGAAGTGTTGTAATCATAAAGCATTGCCTGCATTTATTTCTGTTCTCCCCAATACCCAATGGATACACTAAGCGAAATGAGAAAAATTTTCAAAAATGCCCTATTTCTGAGGAAAAGTCTGTGAGGGTCAAAGTGTTCAACACTCTGACTCTTGAAAAATAAAGACAAGAAAACATGTAAACTCTTAGTGAACAAAACAAATACTTATAAACCGTTAGCTAAAGATAAACAAAGTCTTCAAACCCATTGTTTCGCTTTGATTTGAGCTCTTGAACTTCAGATCTCGGGTAATGTTCTACGTGTACCAGGGCACGCGGCAGGATGATATTCTTGTACCTTCACGAAATCAGTTTAAATATCCTTATGTCGACGTACGAAAAAAGGAAGGAAGTCAAGCCTATATTTAAAGCGGTGGTCATGGACGTAGGTTCAGAATTTTATCATTGCTCAATTTATGTTTTTTAATTATTATTTCGCTTAAGTTTAAATGTCACTCTGCGGAGCAAGGGAACAAAACAATTAGTGCTCTTACGTAACTTTTTGGTTAACTTATATTTTAGTATGTTAAAACATATTTAGTGCCGTCTTGTTACGTTACGAAAAAGTAAAACAAAATGGAAGTCAAGTGTTTAGATAAGCTGAAAACATGGTCGCGCTAATAGACATGGACAAGAGAGAAGAACAAGACAACGCAATGCCCTAATTTCAACTGTTCTTCAATTTTAAAGACTCAGCGCCAAGACGCCCAACAGTCAGCATATAGTAAAAAATTATTTGGTGTGTCATATAATGGCGACACGATCACACGATTTTCATAACACTGCTCCTATCAACACAATTAATGCGTGCATTTACACTTCACTACACCGAAATGGTACGCCATTTTCTATCCAAGCATTGCGGGAAGCGACCGCCGTTCTTGCAGGAGACCGACACGCATGTACCGTTGTGCCTCTAGCTTTGGTGGCAAAATATTGTAATCAAAATTACTCGCCAAGTTTAAATATAAAATATCGTAATTATTTTCAAATTGTTGTGTCAATGCGAAAGGTTTGCTGTGGATTTTTTTTTTTTTTTTTTTTTTTTTAGTGGAGACAGCCACACTTGCGACGGTCTAAAAAGAACATAATGTTAAAAAAAGGTTGTAGAATCATGTTGATAAAAGTAAGCGTTGACAGGAAACAATAACCCGAAAAAGATTTACTGTTTCTTATTTCCATTTGATGCAATAAATTCTGACACAGTCGATTTTTATGTTTTCAACTTCGACACATTTAATAACATGTTTCTCATTAAATAAAATATATCATTGGGAGTGGGAATTATTCGAGCTTAATTGCGGCAATACAATTAGCAGGTGTATAAACAGTACAGGATAATAAATGTGTTAAAGACTTTGACTTTGGCATTGGTGTCATTGCCATTGGCAATACTAATCTGGATGGATGGATGCATGGTAATGGCTATACCCCGTTGAAACGGGCGGCAGCTTTCACCACCTAGCCTTACATTTCGTCGTCCCTTTTTTAATTTGTATAAATTTTGTTTTAACACAACCCCCCCCCCTTTAAAGTATTTCCATTGTTTATTTTTACCTGTAATATTACCCCTCCCTAGATCTTTTCCACCAATCTTCCAATCTCCTCTTAGTTACCGGAATTCTTTTCCTATCCATTAGTCCACCATGTCTATAAATCCCAGCGCCCCCTACAAATCTGTATTCATCTCCCCCAAGTAGGGTGACACCACTTTTCCACCAATCTTCCAATCTCCTCTTAGTTACCGGAATTCTTTTCCTATCCATTAGTCCACCTATGTCTATAAATCCCAGCGCCCCCTACAAATCTGTATTCATCTCCCCCAAGTAGGGTGACCACCACTTTTCCACCAATCTTCCAATCTCCTCTTAGTTACCGGAATTCTTTCCCTATCCATTAGTCCACCTATGTCTATAAATTCCAGCGCCCCCTACAAATCCGTATTCATCTCCCCCAAGTAGGGTGACCACCACCGAGGCCTCCCTACTTGGGGGAGATGAATACGGATTTGTAGGGGGCGCTGGAATTTATAGACATAGGTGGACTAATGGATAGGGAAAGAATTCCGGTAACTAAGAGGAGATTGGAAGATTGGTGGAAAAGATCTAGGGAGGGGTAATATTACAGGTAAAAATAAACAATGGAAATACTTTAAAGAGGGGGGGGGGGGGGTTGTGTTAAAACAAAATTTATACAAATTAAAAAAGGGACGACGAAATGTAAGGCTAGGTGGTGAAAGCTGCCGCCCGTTTCAACGGGGTATAGCCATTACCATGCATCCATCCATCCAGATTAGTATTGCCAATGGCAATGACACCAATGCCAAAGTCAAATCCATCTGAAGAAATATTAATTAGTACAAGCGTTTTTTTTTGTTTTTTTTTTTTGTATCCAGCACACGTTTACACTTGGATATTATTTATTTACTTATTTTTAGTAGGAAACACTGCGAAATTAAACTAAAAATTTCGGAGAATCGGGAATCAAACAAAAATGAACTTTGATAAACTCAGAATTTTCGGCAAAAAATAAACTTCGAAAAAAGAATCCCGGACAAACGCTCACCGGACAGAAGCTCACCGGACAAAAAGCTCATCGGACAAAAGCTCACCAGGAGGAAATTTCATGTTGATCTTAAGACGAGTGCGGACAACTTAGGTGCCTGCCTGCGACACTAAAATGCAACGATAAATTTAATCTGACAGGCGCATGGTTTGTTGATTAGAGTAGAAACAAGTTTGTTTATCGATTGGTTAGAAGCGAATGCATTCCCTTACTAGCTCCAGGAGTCTTGGTAGATCTAGGCTGGAACCCCTCGCAAATATTTTTCAGACGATTCTGCAGGCGCAGAGTGGTTTTTCGCACACGGTTCACTGCGGGCTTGTGTCAATGCCGTGGCAACGAGCGCCTGATTTTGCTGTAGGCATTCAATCAACCTCCAGATGCCTGAATGGGCGTTGTCGACGAGCTTCTGGAACCCGGTATTCCATCCTTTGCAGGTTTAAAGAGAGGCGTCTTACATACTCCGTCGTTTCGGGGGAAACTCCGGTCGTGGTCGGCGCACAGCTAGGCAAAGGGAAGAATTCGCTGTGGTTTCCGCCGCAGAAGGAGCACAAGCGTAACGAAAGGGGCCGTTGACGTATACGTGCAATCAAAGTAGTCCAGCAGGTCGCCAATGTCACCGGTAGACTTTTCCCTGATGTAGGTTAGTCCTTCGGGCACAAGCTGTGGTGGAAGGAACGCCAGCCTATCCAAAATTCGGGACAGCTTTCTAAATTGGTCTTATGTAGTGTACTTGTCCAAAAAAAAAAAAAAAAAAAAAACAACTTCCGTTCTTTCAAAATATTTTTAAAAATTCGCAACTCGATGGTTTGTGTATCACAGTTTTGCTTTAGTTTCCCTTTCACATCCCCTTAATATAATCCTTGATTTTAAATACCTTCACGACGCACAATGATAGAAAGAATTAAATTTTCTTAGCCATTCACTGAAAATATTACCCTGAACCCAAAGAAAACCAATGCATTAGTAATGAAAAGACAGCGTGCCTAACCTTTATATGCGCGTTTAGCGTAACATAAGTGCAATGAAAAAGCGAGTTCACCGAAGGGCGACTTCGCTTCTTCGGTCACTCTTCGGGTTCATAAACTTCGGTTCACGAAGTTTCTTGGGCGCGGCACAAGGGTGCTCCGGCCACGACCCACCTTGAGTTAAGCAAGTTTGATCTTATCAGCTCCACTCAGTTTCGGTGACCTGAATTTTGGTCCCAAATCGTTGCTTCTCTGCCTGTTATGGCTTATCTGTCGACACCTTTGCATGGGATGGAATGCCAGTTCTCCGTGTTTCACCCGAATAGCAAAAAAAGAAGAAAAAAAAAAAAAAAGGTGAGCTTTCGTTTGGGTCTGCGAAAAAACGGGTGAGCTTTTGTCCGATTACCCCGAAAAACACCCTCCATATTTGACGGAAAAAATGAACTCCGAAAACACTGAATCCTTGTTATAAGTAATTTTCAAAAAAACTTCAATGGGAAAATGCGATGGCGAGACGGAGCTCTCGAATGCATGGAGCCCATTGCGCCAGAAACCGAAAACGGGCGAAACTGGCAAAATAAACCTTATCTTCTCATTTTTTCTTTTTCAAAAAATCACGTGTAACTTTTGAAATTGGTTTGTGCTGAAACTAGCATCTAATTCGGACCTCTAGCCCTACCTTCGCGCGGAAAATAAGCGCTCGGCGATAGTCTGCTTTTCTAGGTTAAAAAAAAAAAAAAACCTGTGCATTTTTCTTGGGGACACACATACTGTTTTCATGACACACGCGAATCAACCTTCAGTATCCTGAAAAGTTCGCGGTTCAGGGGAGCCGAAGCGGGACAAAACACCACCCCACGAGCACGCTGGCGGGACAGTGGGACCATGGCCGGAAAAGCGGGACCCGCCTAAATCGGGACGTCAGGTCACTTTAAATTACATTACATTACATTACATTACATTACATTACTGGTCACTTTACATTGCGTACATTACTGAAGCTTGAGGAGAAAGCACAGTGCTACGCCAGGTTATCGTCTCAGCTTCGTAAAAAGTCACATTTTGGAAGGCTCCCCAGAGTATTTATTGTTCAACAAGATAATAGCGCTAAAGGAACTTTTTTTTTTTTCGAGCTCCAGAGTACGATGGTACTGCATTACGGAAGCGGCTTTAGGCAATCCTGCATACAATGGACCTTTTCCACATACCGACGGCACCAGGCGGTGGCTACGCTACCTGTTTCTTCGCGCTTTCTGAGCTGCGGCGCGTGCCCAACGCGCTTGCATACGTGGAGTCCACCCAAACGTCGTATTTTTCTTTCCGTCCACCTTCTTTTTTTTGTGTAGCACAATTATATATAAGCTGCAATTACGGT